>CAUYPK010058945.1:0-37306 GCA_963574355.1 Loris lydekkerianus | reverse complement strand
ATATCTGATCAAAGTAACTTCTAGCCCATTGGGTTTGATATGCCTATGAGAAAAACATATTCTTCTTAGTAAAGTATCTCAAGAATGGAAGAAAAAGTACCCAATGTACTCAGCCCTACTGTGAAACTAATTTAGGGCTTTCACATGAAAGCTATAACCCAGTTACAACCTAAGAATAGAGGGAAGGGGGAAAGGGAGGGGAGGGAGGGGGGAAGTGGGCAGAGGGAGAGGGATTGGTGGGATTACACCTGCGGTGCATCTTACAAGGGTATATGAGAAACTTAGTAAATGTGAAATGTAAATGTCTTAGCACAATAACTAAGAAAATGCCAGGAAGGCTATGTTAACCAGTGTGATGAAATTTGTCAAACGGTCTATGAAGCTAGTGTATGATGCCCGTGATCATATCAATGTACACAGCTATGATTTAATTTAAAAAAGAAAGAAAGAAAGAAATCCAAGTGGTGAAATTGTCAAGCAGACCAGTAGTTAGTCAAGTTCACACTTGAGGAGGGCATGATGACAGATAAAATTTAAAAGTTACCCACCTATAAATAGCATTTGAAGCCATAAAATTAGGTGAGATTGTTTCAAGAGAGTATGTAGAAAGAGGGCAGGGTCCTTAGCACATTTCTTAGCATTGAGACCCTTCAACATTTAGAAGCTGAAGAGGGACAGCAATAGAAATTTTTCTTTTGAAACATGAAAAAACAAAAGAGAGGATATGCAGTCAAGAACTTCAGTGAAAGAAAAGGGGATTTCACTTTGTCAAGTGCTACCAGGATGTTAAATGATGTAGACAAAGGGCAGGAGCCATTGCATCCCCTAATGCGGATGACTAGTGACTTGTCTGAAAGCATTTTTAGCAGAGTGGATGGGTACAGGGTTGGACAGCATTGAGAAGAGAATATGAGGTATGGAACTGGAAACAGTGTAAATATCGATAATTCACATTGTGTGATCTTGCCCACTGTGCAACAGGGCTGTGTGATGGGTAGAATGAGGCCCATTTTCAGATGAGAAAAACTCAAATATGGTAGGTGCAAGTGAGTTAGTCAACAAATCTTTTTTTGAAGATGTGTGCACATGCCCGCATATGTGTGTATGTGTGCGCACGCACCGAAGTGTGGACTATGCACCATGGATATAACTGTAAGATTCAGAAGTTTATTCTCCTCAGAAGTGGGGAAGAAGACATAAATGAAAGAGGATAATACAGTTGATAGTGGCTAGGATGAAAGGGTCAAGCATTTCTCCTTTAGCTAATACTGGATAAGTTTTCTTTGAGGAGAAATATTTGAGTTAAGAACAAAGTGACAAGAAAGAGAAGAATGGTTGTGTTGTCTCAACTGTAATCCTAGTGCTTTGGGAGGCTGAGCAGGGAGGACTGCTTGCAGCCACAAATTAGAGACTAGCCTGAGCAAAAGAGAGACTTGGTCTCTATAAAAAAACAGAAAAATTAGGTGGGCATGGTGGTTTGCACCTATAGTCCCAGCTACGGAAGAGGCAGAGACAGGAGGATCACTTGAGCCCAGGAGTTTGACATTGTAATGAGCTATGATGGCACCTCTGCACTCTCTCCTGGCTGACAGAAAGAGCTTGTCTTGGATGGTGGAGGGAGAAGAGAGGGGAGCACACAAAAGAGTTTAGGGAAGAATATTCCACTTACAACACCAAGTACACAACAGATGTGTAGATGAGACTGAGCTTGAAGGTTCAATGGGGAGAAAGAAAGCCAGGGAGCCTGGAGAACAATCAACAAAAGAAGGTCTTTATATTTCATTGAATTGGTAAAAGGAAGCCTCTCAGGGATGGTAATCAAAGCAACAGCACAGTCTAATTTCTCACTTAAAAATATCACTCTGACTATTGAAAAATAATTTAAGGGAACCACAGTGGAGGCAGATATTGTAGTGAGGAAGCTATTAGGAATCTCAGAGATGATTGAGACTTAGATCAAGTTCATATAATATAGCAGAGGATATAGTGAGAAGAATGCTTTCAGACACTTGATTTGGAAATTGAGTGCATTCTATGCATCAAATATTTTAAGCCATCATAAAATAATCCTAATTAATCTGTTCCAGGGAGTACCTATATTTTCATCTTACATTTAAATTTCAAGTGGAATTTCTTAGGAGTTACAGAACATTAGAATTGGAGGGTATCTTGGTGGTTCAAATCTTAAAAGTGTAATCAACCATCTTCTATAGAGCTTGCAGAGAAGAGGGATCTGGTAAAGCTCGTGAATCTCAGCAGTTCAGTTATAAATTAATTATCAGGTTGAAGAGGCTGCTCTGAGGAGCTGCCTGACAGTTTTGGAACAAGTTGTGCCTATCTTCAAATTCTAATCAGTCACTTACTTTCTCCAATTCTGCCCCTTTCATTGTAGATAAGTACTGAAACTCTCACAATGAAATACAGAGTAATGCTTGATAACATTTTGTCAATTCCCTACTGGGAGCAAAAGGGTTGGAGTAACTAAGTTTGAAGCTGTGTACATTTTGTACAGAACTGTCTTGGTGAAGAAAAAGAAAAAATCAGATACACTTTATGAGATTTTTTTTTTATTCTTTATTTTTACCTGGTGACTCAAAATTGTTCTTGAGAGTAATCATTTATAGTTTAGTTTTTGCCAGTACCTTTTCTATTCTATTCTATTATTTGTGTACACATTCAATTAACAAACACAATGACGTGTTCTTGTGTTTAAAGATGTATGGCAGTGAATATGATAAAGGACAAGAAACTGAGATTCTAACATCCAATATAAGAAATGCAATGATAAAACTGGAACACAATTTATGCAGTGCATGTGGTGTTGAATATTTGCAAATAATTTCACAAGCCATAAAAGTAAATTCTTATTCAGTTTTATTTAGAAAACATTTTTAGTGCGGCACCTGTGGCTCAGTCGGTAGGGAGCTGGCCCCATATACTGAGGGTGGTGGGTTCAAACCCAGCCCCGGCCGAACTGCAACAAGAAAATAGCTGGACGTTGTGTTGGGCTCCTGTAGTCCCAGCTAATCAGGAGGCTGAGGCAAAGGAATCGCCTAAGCCCAGGAGTTGGAGGTTGCTGTGAGCTATGACACTTGTTGTTAACTGTGACACCATACTGAGGGCAATTAAGTGAGACTGTCTCTAAAAAAGAAAAAAAGAAGAAAAGAAAAAGAAAACATTTTTATCCTGCAGGCTTTATTCTGAGGAAATAAAATAAAAGGTAGAAAACAGAGGGGAAAAAGAAACTATAAGCATGAGTATATTAACTATGACCTTTTACAAAGGAAGTTATCCTGGACCCTTCATTTTCTCAGCCATGTGGGACCTAGAAGGCAGGGTTAAAGAATGAACCTATCCCTGGCATTCCATTTTCTTCTCATGTGACTTTGTCCTCCTATATAGTGTTCTTTAGAAAGTATTTTTACCTCTCAGGAAAATTTTCAACTGGTCTCTAATGCTTAGAAAATCTTTTAAAATGTTAAAAGCTATTTTATTCATAGTAATACCAAAAATACACATTCTCATTACCTGGAAGAGAATGCAGTGATATAACCTTGCTGTTTTCTTTCCTCATTCCCTCCTTTTCCCCTTCCTCTATCCTTTATTCTATTTTCCCAAATGTATTGATCATTCTGTGTGTATTAAGCCTTATAACCTTTACTGGGAATACATAGATGAATTAAACTATTCTTTTCCCCTTAAGGAATTCAAAATCAAATGAAAGGGTGGTGATACTAGCATAAATGGTAGAGGAAGATGCTCTGGAAGTCCTTCATGTTAGCATTTTTTTTTTTAAATATGGTAAAATAGAGTCAGAATAAACTTCTTTTGGAACTTAACCAATAATTTGTAGCAATCCAGGAAATAGTACGTAAGGAAAGTATTTGAATTTCAAGAAGAATAGGGGGTTTTCTTGCATTTTAATTTGTCCTAGTATACATTTCCATACTCCAGTTTCATAGGAGTCTTGAAAAATGAGAACTGCTATTCCTAGTGTATCATAGAAACCACCAGAGCGACGAGAATGGAGTTTGAGTTCTTCCAAAGCTTTATTTTCAATAAAAATTTTATTATTTGTTCCTTGAAAACCTCCCTTTACAAGGCTATCTATATTTAACCTGACTCAGAGATTGCCTAATGTGAAAAGCCTTCACCCAGGGGCATTTTTAAAAATAATTATAGGCAATGGTTTTAATTCCCTGGGTGTCTGAGATATTGAATGATAGAGGAGGAAAAATAGACTGACCAATAAGCTTAAAAGGAGAAGCTCGGAGAAAAGATAGCTAGCTATAGGGCAATGATTTTCAATCATTGTGCTGAAGCACCCTGGTATACCATGAAAAATTTTAAAGATCATTATTTAAATTATTTTTCAAAGTTTAAGGCACAGTAAGTATATCCTTTTTACTTTTCTTATCGGGGTAATTACATCGTGCCATGGAAGTTTAACCATAGGTTCAAGTCTTCCATGAGATAAAGAAGGTTCAGAAACACTGCTACAGGGGCTTCAAAATTCTCCCACATGCTGAGAGTGAGTAGAAGTCCATGTGCACATAATTAGGAAAAGTAAGAGGGGACCCTAAACTTTCACCTCTGGGTGGTGTTGAAACTCTGTAGAAGCAAAAGGTGAAGACTATGGAGGAATTGACAGCCAATTGGCTGAATGAAGAAGGTATGTTCCAAAAACACAAGAAGTCCTATAACACAAGGGTACATGTCAAATATATTAAGTATAGAGTATAAATGTCTTAACACATTTATATGTGTTAAGACATATAAATATGTCTTAATATATATATATAATTAAGAAAGTGTAGTGAAGCCTATGTTAACCAGTTTGATGTAAGGATTTCAAATTGTATGTAAAACCAGCACATTGTACCCCATAAATGCATTAATGTACACAGCTATGAGTTAATTAAAAAAAAAAAAAAAAAAAAAGGAATGAGAAATTTATTGTTTCCAGGCATTTAGTGAAACCTCTGTCTAATTATTAATGGAACACTAAGCTAACCAAGTAAAGATTTCAGTGATGACAAATGATAAAGAATATAGACTTTATAGAATTTGTTTTTAAGTCACTAAACAACAAATGTCACAACAACAAACAATAAAATCAACTTTGAGGGTAGAAGCTTCTAATTTTCAGAGCTGCCGGTATAGATTTTTTTATAATGTCTAATTTTCAACAAATAATTACAAAGCATGCTAAAAAATATGAAACGTGGCTTATATACAGAAAAAAAGCAGTTAACAGAATATGTCCCTGAGGAATTTAAGACTTTAAATGACAATAAGGACTTTAAATCACCAATTTTAAATGCGATCAAAGAACTTAAGGAATCCATCTAAAGAACTATAGGAAATCAGGAAGATGATGATTCACTAATAGAATACAACAGATCATTTAAAAACAACCTAATAAATCTGGAGTTGAAAAAAATGAGATAAATGGAATTCAAAATTCATTAAAGAGGCTTAACAGAAGATAAGATATCAGAAGAAGGAGTCAGAGAACTTGATTAAATATCAATTATTCAGTTAGAGAAATGATTAAAAAAATGAATGAAGAAAAATGAACAGAATCTCAGATATCTCTACAATACCATAAAGCATGCTAACACACTATAATGGGAGTCACAAAAGAGAGTGAGGAGAAGAGAGAAAAAAAATACAAATCTGTTGTCTTGTATTTAGTTCTAGCCAGATAATAAATGCCTTCCTTCCTTATCTTTCCACATAGTATAATTCTGTCCGAGGAGGGAGAATCTCAATTAAGATGCTATGAGTTTTTAAAAGAAATCTTCAAGTAGAACACTATAAGTAGATTGACAAGTATGGGATGATGTCATTGTTTCCAAATTTTGTTCATCCTACCTCTAAAATGTCTACTGAAGATCTCCATCTCTGCTGGTACCTATTGAATCTTCATCTAGACTGCTATAGTAACTTTCTCTTTTTTTATCTTTTGATTTGTTTTATTTTGAAGTATTACAAAGGTACACATGTTTTGGTTACATAATTTGCTTTTGTACTTTTTTTATTAAATCATAGCTGTGTACATTAAAGGAGTCATGGAGTACAATGTGCTGGTTCTATGTACAATTTGAAATATTTTCATCAAACTGGTTAACATAGACTTCATGGCATTTTCTTACTTACTGTGTTAAGACATTTATATTCTATATTCAGTAAGTTTCACAAGTACCCTTGTAAGATGCACTGTAGGTGTGGTCCCGCCAATTACCCTACCTCCACCAATCCTCCCGCTGCCCCTCCTCTCCTTTCCCCTTTCCCCATATCCTTGGGCTATAATTGGGTTATAGATTTCATATGAAAACTATAAATTAGTTTCATAGTAAGGCTGTGTACATTGGATACTTTTTCTTCTATTCTTGAGATACTATGCTAAGAAGAATATATTCCAGCTCCATCCATGTAAACATGAAAGAGGTAAAGTCTCCATCTTTCTTTAAGGCTGCATAATATTCCATGGTGTACATGTACCACAATTTATTAATCTATTCATGGGTTGATGGGCACTTGGGCTTCTTCCATGATTTAGCAATTATGAATTGGGCTGCAATAAGCATTCTGGTACAAATATTGTTATTATAGTGTGATTTTTGTACTTCTGGATATATACCTAGTAGAGGAATTATAGGATTGAAGGGCAGGTCCATTCATTTTTAGTTCTCTAAGTATTTTCCAAACATCTCTCCAAAAGGAACATATTAGTTTGCCACCAGCAGTGTAGAAGTGTTCCCTTCTCTCCACATACACGCCAACATCTCTGGTTTTGGGATTTTGTTATGTGGGCTAATCTTACTGGGGTTAGATGATATCTCAAAAAGTAGTTTTTATTTGCATTTCTCTGATACTTAAAGATGATGAGCATTTTTTCATAAGTTTGTAGGCCATGTGCCTGTCTTCTTCAGAGAAGTTTTTCTTCAAGTCCCTTGCCCACCGTGAGATGGGATCACTTGTTCTTTTCTTGCTAATATGTTTGAGTTCTCTGTGGATCCTGGTTATTAAACCTTTGTTGGAGACATAAGCTGCAAATATCTTCTCCCATTCTGAGGGCTGTCTGATTGCTTTACTTACTGTGTTCTTGGCTGTGCAGAAGTTTTTAGTTTGATCCGGTCCCAGTAGTGTATTTTTGATGCTGCTTCAATTGCCCTGGGATCCTCCTCATAAAATATTCACCCAGGCCGATTTCTTCAAGAGTTTTCCCTGCACTTTCTTCTAAAATTTTTATAGTTTCATGTCTTAAAATTAAATATTTAATCCAGTGAGAATCTATCTTAGTTAAGATAGATCTAAGTGAAAGATGTGGGTCCAGTTTCAGTCTTCTACAGGTTGCCAGCCAGTTCGTCTGCATCATTTGTTAAATAGGGAATCTTTTCTCCACTGAATGTTTTTAATTGGCTTGTCAAAGATCAAATACTAGTAAGTAGCTGGGTTCATCTCTTGGTTCTCTATTCTGTACCATACATGTAACTCTCTATTTTTGTGCCAGTACCATGCTGTTTTCATAACTCTCAATTTATAGTATAGTCTGAGATCTGGGTGCATGATTCCTCCTGCTTTGTTTTTATTTCTGAGTAATGTCTTAGCTATTTGAGTTTTTTTCTGATTCCATATAAAATGAAGTATTATTTTTTTGAAATATTTAAAGTATAACAGTGGAGCTTTAATAGGGATTGCATTAAAATTGCATATTGCTTTGGGTAGTATGGACCTTTTAACAATGTTAATTCTTCCAAGCCATGAGCATGGTATGTTTTTCCATTTGTTAACATCTTCAGCTATTAATATTTCTTTTCTTAGATTTTCATAGTTCTCTTTATAGAGATCTTTCATGTCTTTTGATAGGTAAACTCCCAAATATTTCATCTTCTTTGGCACTAATGTGAACAGAATAGAGTCCTTAACTGTTTTTTCAGTTTGACTATTGTTGGTATGTATAAAGGCTACAGATTTATGAGTGTTGATTTTGTAACCTGAAATGCTGCTAGATTTCTTGATCACTTCTAAGAATTTTGTAGTAGAATCCCTGGTGTTTTCTAGATATATAATCATATCATCTGTGAAGAGTGAAAGTTTGATCTCTTCTGATCCTATATGGATACCCTTGATAGCCTTTTCTTCAATAATTGTGATGGCTAAAACTTCCATTACAATGTTAAAGAGCAATGGAGACCATGGGCAACCTTGCCTGGTTCCTGATCTGAGTGGAAATGATTTCAATTATACTCTATTCAATATGATGTTGGCTATGGGTTTGCTGTAGGTGGCCTCTATCAGTTTAATTTTCTTTTCTTGTTGAGTCTTTTCCTGTTTTGGGGATCAAGGTGATGTTTCCTTCATAGAATGTATTGGGTAGTGTGCCTTCTTTTTCTATATTTTGGAAAAGATTAAGTAATATAGGTATTAGTTCCTCTTTAAAGTTTTGGTAGAATTCTAATGTGAAGCTATCTGGTCCCAGGCTTTCCTTTTATGGAGATTTTGTATAGTTGATGTTATTTCAGAACTTGATATAGGCCTGTTCAACATTTCCACTTCATTCTGGCTAAGTCTTGGAAGGTGGCATGCTTCAAGTATTGGTCAATTTCCTTCAGATTTTCATATTTCTGAGAACAAATTTTCTTGTAATATTCATTAACAATTTTTTGAATTTCTGAGGGGTCTTTTTTTATTTCATCTTTACCATTTCTGATTAAGTTAGAGATTTTACTCTTTTTTTCCTGGTAGGTTAACCAAAGGTTTATCTATTTTATTGAACTTTTCAAAAAACCAACTTTTTGATTTATTGATCTGTTGTATAATCGTTTTGTTTTCAATTTCATTTAATTCTGCTCTAAATTTGGTTATTTCTTTTCTTCTTCTGTGTTTGGGATTGGAATGTTCTTCCTTTTCCAGTTGCTTGAGATGTCCCATTAAGTTGGTAACTTCCTCTCTTTCCGTTCTCTTGAGGAAGGCTTGCAGTGCTATAAATTTCCCTCTTAGGACTACATTTGTGGTATTCCCAGAGGTTCTGGTAATTCGTGTCTTCATTATCATTTTGTTCCAAAAAATTGGTAATTTCCTTCTTAATTTCATCTGTGGCCCAGCTATCATTCACCATAAGGTTATTTATCTTACCTGTTTTTGTAGGAGTATGTACATTCCTGTTGTTACTGAGTTCAACTTTTATTTAATGATGATCTGAGAAGACACAAGAAATAATTTCTGTTCTTTTAAAATTGCTGAGGTTAGACTTGTGACCTAAGATGTGATCAATTTTGGAGTATGTTTCATGGGATGATGAGAAGAATGTGTATTTAGTTTTGTTAGGATGAAATGTTCTGTAGATGTCTATTAAATACAAATGTTGAATCGTTAAGTTTAAATCTAAAATTTCCTTGTTTAGCTTCTTATTGGAGGATCTATCCAACACTGCCAAAGGAATGTTAAAATCTCCAACAATAATGGAGCTGAAGGAAATCAAGTTGCTCATGTCTGTTAGAGTCTCTCTTATAAATTGAGAGCATTCTGGTTGCGTGCATAAATATTAATAATTGAAATCTCATCAGATTGATTATTACCCTTAACAAATATGAAGTGATCATCATTACCCTTCCTTACTTTAGTTGGTTTAAAGCCTATTGTATCTGCGAATAAACTTGCAATATCTGCTTTTTTCTGAATTCCATTTGCCTGGAATATAGATAACCGTCCCTTCATCTTAAGTCTATATTTATCTTTTAAGGTAAGATGAGATTCTTGTATACAGCAGATATCTGGCCTGAGTTTTTGTATCCAGTCAGCCAACCTGTGCCTTTTTACAGAACAATTTAAGCCACTCACAATAATTGAGAATATTGATAAGCCTGGTAGAATTTTGGGTATCAAGGTTTTTCAAAGTCCAGTGGATATTTTTAATCCTTTTGCTACTGTGGAACTTGGAATTTGATCAAAAGTTTCTGAGTGATCCTTATCATATAGAATTCCTACAATCAGGATTTTGAAGTCCAATGATCTATTAAATATGTGAAAGATATGATCAGTTTATACACAAACACACATAAAAAAGATGCTTAAACTCACTGATAAAAATATAAATCCAAACTACAGTATGGTGCCATCTTTGTTTGTCAGATTAGCAAGTTCTAAAACTGGATAACTCTGATAGCCAAAGTAAAGGGAAACAAGACAAATGCATACTTTGCTGATAGGTGTGTGATTTGGCACAGCCTTCTCTACAGAGGCACTGTAACTATCAAAATTACAAATGTAACAAGAATTCTCCTAGTTATATATCCTACAAAAGAACCGGCTTGGTTGTGACATTCTGTAGTACACAGATAATTGTTGCAATGCTTGGTTGTAATGCATAAAGATTTTAATCGCCCCAAATTACTATTACCAGAAGACAGGTTGGACAAAGTTATATGTCTGTAAAATGCAATGCTATTCAATTGTTAAGAATGAGACAATTCTCTATATATGAATATGAATAGTCCTCAAGATACAAGTTTTAAAAAGGCAGGAGGAAATGATATCTATAATATACTCCAATTATGTGCAGGAAAATAAGGGAATAGTAAATACCTAGGATATTTGTAAAAGCATATCCAAGTAATTGCTATCAGTGCAATTCTTTTGGGAGAATATAATGGGTGGGGCAGAGGAAGGAAGAGAAGTACTTTTTATTGTTTCTTCTGTGTAACTTTTTGATTTTATGCCATGTTTATGTAATACCTTTTCTAAAAATATAAAAATGTGAAGAAATAAACAAAACAACACTTTACATTATTTACATATACAATAAAAAGTAGGACACATTGTATTAACCTGGATGGAAGTAGAACATATTATTCTTAATAAAGCACCACCAGAATGGAGAAGCTTGAATCCTATGTACTCAATTTTAATATGAGGACAACTAAGGACACAGTGGGGGAGGGGGAAGGGGAGAGGGAGAAAGAAGGAGGGAGAGGTAAGGAAAGGAAGAGCAGAGAGAGGAGAGGAGGGATGGGGTGGGGCCTTGCTGTATGTCACACCTGTTGCGGCAAGACACGGTTGTAACAGGGACTTTACCTGACAACTGCAATCAGTGTAACCTGGTTTCCTGTACCCTCAATAAATTCTCAACAATAAAACAAGAACAACAACAACAACAAAAAACCTTTGATTCATCAAAAAATATAAGTAGGAGACATACAAAAGAATGTTACAATCAAATTGAGGGTATTGACTATTGGGGAGAGAAAGAGGAAGAGAGGGAAGGGTATGGGCAACAGACACAGAAGGGCTTTTAGTGCTATCTTTAATGGCTTTTTTTTTTTTTTTAATATATATTGGTTGGACGTGGTGGCACAGGCCTATAATCCCAACTACTCAGTAGCAGAGGTGGGAGATCACCTGAGCCCAGGTGTTTGAGGCTGTAATGCAGTGTAATTGTGCGTATGAATAGTAGCCATGCTCCAGCATGGGCAACATAGCAAATTGCATCTCTAAAGAAATAAATAAAAAGTAACTTAGGAGATAAATATGACATAATATTGTCTTTATAAAGCTGGGTAATGAGTATATAAGTACTTGTCATTATTTTCCATAATTTTCTATATGTATATACAATACATGTATTTCATTAAAAAATAGAGGGCTTACATATATCTTGGAAAGATGTACATACTAATTTATCATGTGCCCAGAAAATTAGGTCACCACATGAGTATTTGTATGTGAAATGGCTCATAAAAAAAAAAAAAAAAACTAAAAGGAGGAGCCACCCAATCTCTGTTTCCAGAGTGCTTCATGCTTCATTGTGGAGGTGACCCCTCATGCACTACTTCCTCCATAAAGGATAGGGACAAAATAAATGGGACCCTGATTGTCTCTTAAGGAATCTTAACTCATTCATGTCAAGGGCAGCCAAAAGAAGGACCTTTTTTCTAGAATTGTAAACTGCCACAGGAGCCCATTGGACTTACTGCAGATTTTCACTGAGGAAGTGAGATCAGACCCCTGGAATAGAGCAGACTGGCCAGGTATACCTGAGGCAAGAGTAGTGAGCAAGGCAGAGGGAGGCTGTGGCCTAGACACAGTGAAGAGAAAGAGAATGGCTGTGAAGCCATATCAGACCTGGATGGCTGAGTAAGATCCCCAGAAGTTTCAGAAGAGAGGGACAGGATGCCTTTCAGTGCCGGGCTGTCCGGCAGGTCCAGAAGAGGGGAGAGTAGTGCCAGCCTGACTCTGTCCCTGGGGCTGAGTGGGATGGTGAGCGTCGGTGGCCTGAACAGGAACACATGGAGCCAGGAGTCTGTGGAAGCAGGAACTCAACTTTATTGCGTCAAGCAGCCACTTATATAGAGCGTGGGGAAGGGGCAGGGAAAGGAGGTGGGGGATGAGGTGTGTGACAGGGTTGGGCCAATGGCATGGTACCATGTTGGCTGTATCTAGGTAGAGGCAGTTTCAGGCCGAGCCCTGCTGAGTCATTGCTTTGTGGAAGTAGCTCGATGGATCTACTTCTAGTCAGGCTCGGGAAGTTGCACTAGGCCTCAGGCACATGGCAGGGCCCAACATTTCAGGATGGTCTCACCACTGGCCATCTGAAAAATTGATTGGACTGGTCCGAGCGAGCAATAAAGACATCCTGAATTAGGGCAGAAGAGGTCCAGGAAATGGAGTGGCAGAAATACACAAAAACAATGGACTGGCACTCCTGAGACTGGCGCTTCTGCCACCCACCCTGCTCTTGGGTGCTATACACATATCCCCACTCCATGCTGAATGGGAGATGGAAGCAGTGACCCTTGGGAACAGGAAGTTATGCCTGAGGTGAGATATCCATAGCATGAAGGAAAATGCTGTGAAAGCATTTTATAGGAGCCTTTATCTATCACTGAGGTATTATTCTGGAGTGGGCCTCCCTCTCCTCCGTCAGCCAAGTCAGAGCCTTATGAAAATTAATCAAATTAATTTTTGAAGGGTAAAGGAGATTCTAGGGACTTGGAAAACTAATGGCAGTTCCCTTTCCCTATCTCCAATCTGTCTACTCTACTGAGCCTGTGGGTTGCTTGGGGCCAAGTGAGACCTTGAGCTGTGCTGGAATGCTGAGAGATAAAAGAGCTTAGGGGATTGTCTCTAGTGGTCCAGGACAGTCCAGGGAAGGCAGTAAAATATCTCTAGCAAGGTCCAGGAAGCCATAAATCTCATGAAGAGCAAGATCTGTGGACCCTTGAGGGGAAGGAATTGTGGGGGTCTTTCTGGATTCTTTTATTTTTAAAATTTTTAAAAATTTTTCCATATACATGCATTTATTAGGTTTCCATTTTTTTGCCTTCAGAAAATTAAAAGGGATATTAACCCTTTGATATAAATTGCAAATATTTTCTCAGTTTTATATTTGTCTTGACTATTTGTGTATATTGCCATCCAGATTTTAAAAATGTAGATGAATTTATCAGTTTTTATTTTTAAACAACTGGATCCCCAGTTTGTAGAAAATTTCTACTCATAAATCATTAAGACATTTTGTTGTTTTCTCCTTCACACATACATGGATTTTTCATAAATTTTATTCCATCAATAACTTATTTTAATGCAAATCATGAAGTAGGAGTCCATCTTTGTTTCCAAATGACCACTTACTTCTCCTGACTTAAGTAATCCATCTTTATTCATTTACAAAACAATTTTATATTCTAGAATTCTTTTATGCATTTTCATCATTTTTAAATTGACAAAAATGTATTTATGGTATACAATGTGATGTTTTGATATTAACATGTTCATAACCTCACACACTTATGTTTTGTGGTAAGAATATTCAAGGTCTACTCTCTTAGCAATTTTCTCATATGCAATTATTAACTATAGTCACCCTGCTACACCATAGGTCTTCAGCACTTATTCCTCCTAATTGAATCTTTGTACCCTTTGCCCAAATCTTTCTGTCTGCCTCTTCTCCCCAGCCTATGAAACACCCTGCTGCTCTCAGCTTCTATGAGTTCAACTTTTTAGATGCCATATACCTGTGTGAGGTCATGTGGTATTTTTCTCTGGCTTATTTCACCTACTGTAATATCTCCCAGGTGCATCCTTGTTGTTGCAAAGGATAGGTTCATTTGCAATATTATTCAGCTTCTTTAAGGCTGAATAATATTCCATCATGTGTATATATCTCATTTTCCTTCTCCACTCATCTGCTGATGAACACTGAGGCTGACTCCTTATCTTGGTCATTGTTAATAATGCTATAACAAACCCAGGAGTGCAAATACCTCTTCCACGTACTGACTTCACTTCTTTTGGCTATATACCCAGTAGTAGAATTGTTGGATCATATGGATAGTTCTATTTTTAATTTTTTGAGGACTCTCCATGGTTTGCCATAATGGCTGTATTAATTTACATTCCCACCAACAGTATACAAGGGTTCCCATTTCTCCATATCCTAACACTTGTTATTTACATGCATAGGGTCTATTGATCTATCTAGTTTCATTATTTGTCTTTTTATAAACCAATACCATATTACCTTAATTATGTAGTTCTATAATGTTTTAATATCTGGTAGGACTAGTTTCTCTCTCCTTGTAGGAATTTTTGGGAGACATTTTTATTTTTCCTCAGCAACAGAAATAGCTCGCCCAGTTCTAAAAAGGTATCTTTGTTTTTACTGGAATTATGACAAATTTGTAGATCAATTTAGGCAAAACTCACTTTTAAAAATACTGTTGATTTTTCTTGTCCAATAACATTGATATGTCTTCAAGTGATTACATCTTATGTTTCTCATGGGGATTTAAAGGTTTTTTTCACTATTAACTAATAATAAAAAGCCCCTCCTCCTTTCCACTTTATTTTCAATATTTCTATTTTTTCTCTTGTGGTCACTAGTTCATGCTGGACCATTTGTTAATGAAGCCACTACCCAACCTCAAAATAGACCATTGTCAATAACTTACTATTCTACTGCTTCTTCTCACCAAGATGAACATGACTGTGAATTTTTAGTTCATTCTTTTGATTTTTGATTTTTATTAGTGTGTTATATACATATGTACAGTCAATTCTCATTATTCAGATTCTGTATTTGTGAATTCATTTCTATATTTATTTCTAATTCCACTATCAATGCAGAGCTCTTGCAGTTATCTGTGGATATGCAGTGTTACATTCTCGGCTGAGGTTTAATAGGCCTTTTTTTAGCTTTCACAAACAAGTATCCCTTTTACAGTCTATTTAGTGCTATGATGTTTACATTTTTGTTCTTTTGCTTATTTTGCTGCTTAAAATGGCAACCAAGCTTAGGGCTGAGCATTCCTAAGTATAAGGTGGCTGTGATGTGCCTTATGAAGAAAGTACATGTGTGTTATCGGCAAAATCCAATGTTAATGAATTAAGCGTATGTGTTAATAAGGTATCTTTAAACAGAAACACACATATAACAAAGGTTATGTATTTACAAGCTGATGAAAATATGACCACTGGCTTGTAGGAACCTAACCCTTTATTTCCACTAGGAGTAATGTGTTCATGACTTTATAGAACATAATGACCGTGGTAACAAGAATGACTATACACACACACACACACACACACGTATTTTTACATACACTTGTTCTTTAGTATCTGTGGGGAACTGGTGCTAGGGTTGTCCTACCAAAATCGTTGGGATTCTCAAGTCCCTGATACAAAATGGTGTAGTATGTGTATATAGCCTATGTACAACCTCTCATTTACTTTAAATTATCTCTGGATTACTTAAAATACCTAACACAATGCAAATCCTATTATGTTTAGGGAATAATGACAAGTAGGTTGTACATATTGAATACAGATGCAATCTTTTCTCCCCAAGTATTTTTCAAAGTTGGTTGAATCCACGAATATGGAACCCACATATAGAGGACTAGCTGTATGTCTAAATAAGTTTAGTTTCACTTGTTTTTGACTTTATCATAATGTATATTGTCTTCTGAGACTGTTTTTCTCTCAACATTGTTACTCCTTGTTTTGGATGTGACTCATATAAACTGTGTATGGGTGGGGGAAAAAAAAGTTTCTGAGTGAGTTTACTTTTGTGATGGAGGATTTCACTAGTCATTATGGAGGATAGGTCTGTGTTTGCAATCCAGTAGCATTCAGAAACTTGAGTGCAAAAGCGGATGATTAGGTTGTCAGATTTAGCCAGGACAGGGTGCTTGTGATGGAGCAGGTATAGTACTAAACATGGAATCCAACCTGGGATACTGAAGGCATGAGGATGGGTACAGAACTGAAACTTCAAAGTCAGGAGGATTAATTGTTGAGGGGTTGCCCATGTAGGAGACACAGAGTCAGTTGGAAGAATGGAGATAATGATGTTGAAAAGTGAGATTTACATTTTATAGGTCACTCTCATAAAAACTAACAATCATGGTTTGCAATTTTATGTGTCAACCTGGCTAACCTGTGGTGCTTATTTTTGGTAAAACACCTGTCTAGATGTAGCTATGAAGGTAATTTTTGAATATGATTAATTTTCAAACAGGTGACTTTGAGGAAAATAGTTACTCTTCATACTATGAGTGGGCCTTATCCAAGCAGTTGATGGTTTTAAGAGCAAAGACTAGGGTTTCTCAGAGAAAGAATTTTCCTCAAAACTAGAACCCTTTCCTGTCCCTCACACTGCCCTTTGTAGTTTTGACTTAAGACTGCATCATCAACTCTAAATTTACAGCCAGCCAGCCTACCCTATAGATTTCAGAACTGCCATCCCCCATAGGAGCCAATTCTTTCATATATATGCTATTTGTTTTGTTTCTCTGGGGCATCCTAACTATTGCAAACATATTTCTGATTTTAAATATTAATCAGATTTGGTATTCTCTTGATTATGGGTGCCCAATTATTTCCCAAAACATTGAGAATAAAATTCAAAATCCTAATTAGAGAGTCTACGAGACTCTCCACAATCTGATTCCTGCCCCAACAGGTTCTGTTGATTTCACTCCATCACCTTTTTCCTTGCTCCATTCTAATTATAGTGCCCCTTATCTTGTTTCTTGAGAAAAATGGGCCTCAAAATCGTGTTTGTTTCTCATGTAGTTTGTGGTTAAGGAGGGGTAAGAGTGAGGTCCTGGAGTCAGAATGGTCAAGATCCAGTTGAAGCTCTGCTGCTTATTAGTTCCATAGCATTAGGCAGGTCACCTAACCCCTATGCATCCATCTTCTAATCAGCAAATAATGATATAAAATGAGGCATTTATTAAGCACTTTGTATGGTCTAGGAACTACTTTAAACTTTATTTGTGTTAACTTACTTAATACACTCAGCAGCACTATTGATAACTATCTATGTATAGCTACACATAGAAGACTATTTTCTTTCATTCTAAGCTGTCTGTGGAGGACTCAAATGGCAACCTATTGAGCACATTCTATGGAATGATTGAGAAGAAATCATTCTCCTTTTTAACTTTATTATAGCTATGAAAATTTAACTAAATATTTCTTGAAGACCAAATTGCCAATATATTGCTAATATATAACAGTAGTGTTGCTTAGTGTGTTAAATAAGTTAACACAATTTTTAAAATAGTTCCTAGACCATACAAAGTGCTTAATAAATATTGGGTGCCATGTGGCTGCCTGACATGTTCGTCCCTCCCTTCTCATCAAATGATTCAATTCATTCAAACTTCAAATCAAATACCACTGCCTCAGACATTTATGCTAGTTTTTTTCAGGTATTGGTTGCCTAAATATTCCTTGAGGATTCCTCTGTAGTTCAGGATCAGTATTGACTGATCCAAGCCAGTTTTATAATCCCATTCCTCTTGTCAGGGATATGTTTATGCTTGACAAGGGATGCCATCCAGGCCCATGAAAGCTAGAACAGTTGGGATATTTCCTCCTTTTTAATGAAAGAAACAAGAAAGTCTGTGCCTTCTTTTATCATGAAGTAAACACCTGATGCTCAGGACTGTGGACTGTGGCAGCCACTGTGCTTATAGGAAGAAGGGAAAGGCCGAGGAATTTCAGAACCTGGCATTGTTTCACTCCTGTGTTAGCCAGCCCTGGGGCTGCCTACCTCCATGCATCATGTGACATGGTCCCTCTGCTTGGAGCTATTTTATTTAGGATTTTCAATTTGTGTAATTCCTGACACACTTTCTATGACCACCCTAGATAAATTAGCCAAGTGTCTCCTAGCTACAAGTTATTGGTCTATTTTCTTCCTCACTTGTAATTATCTGCTATATCACATTTGTTTGTAAATTTCTTTTGGTCAGAAAGACACAAAATTACTCCTCAGCACACAATTACTCATGTTTATTAAATATTACCTCTCATGAGGCTAAAAGGAGGGTTTGATAAAGGTCACACATTAGAAAGCTTTATAAATAAAGGAGCAAGATGTCAAAGAGAATTAATTTTTCTTTATTACTAATATGTGATTTAATCTCCAATTACTTAACAGTATTGTTAAGATGATAAAAGTATGTACTTTAAGGAAAAACATTCGATTTAACTTCCTGAATAGGTAATTAATAGTAATTAGAAATGCTATCATAGCATAGTGCTATGAGTTTATATTTCTGGAACATTAAATTTAGATTTTCTCACTTTTCTAGACACTATAAAGGGCTGCTTCTTCCCCCCCACTATATTCCATAAAAATGCTTAATCCATAAAAAACAAATAAGAAAAACAAAAGGTCAGTTCTTACCAGAGGCAGCAATAGAGCAAAGAAAAACTATACAGTGTCAGTCCTTGTTCACTAGCCAACAGAAATAAACCTTTAAAAATCCTATCTAAATCTGTTTGCTATGTTTTCCATTTTTAAGAATTCAAAAATCAGTCTTCCTCAGGATAATGGAGCAGGATTGCAAAGTGCTTTGCCTAACTTCTGGATTTATTCACCAAATACAAAGACATACACAGCTCACACTAATTCACACCATCCCAATGGCACATTTATTTTTACCTGTGGCTCAGGGGAGGATATCGTTCTGATGAAATAGGTTGCCATTTGAGCCCTCCACAGATAGCTTGGAGAGAAAGAAAATAGTATCCTATGTGTAGCTAAGAAATGAGTCAGAAAAAAAAAAAAAAAGAAAGAAATGAATCAATTCCACCTATTGAAGAGGAATCCCTAATGTAATCTGTGGTTTTAGGTACTCTGATTAGACTGATCCTACAGCCAGGCAACCCCTTTTACAAAAGAGCACATTCTATGGCATGCTTGAGAAGAAATCATTCTCCTTTTTAACTTTATTATAGCTATGAAAATTTAACTAAATATTTCTTGAGGACAAAATTGCTAATATAAAATATGGCAATACTTGTTTATCCGCATCTTTAATCTGAAATTTAGCTGTGATTTGAGAAGGCATTGTGTGGTTACACACATTCTGTAAAGTTCCCATAAAAGCACATGCGCCTCATTTTATAGGACATTATCAGAAACGTATTGAGTCAATTAATTCTTATTTTAAAAGTAGTTATAATAAAAATAAGCATTTTTCCTGCGTAGAAAGCAAAAACTACTTTAGAATTATTCATTGAGTTTTCCCTATTCTGGCTCAGCACCCCAAGCACAGTGATTACGGCACCAGCCACATACACCAAGATTGGCAGGTTTGAATCCGCCCTTGGCCCACTAAACAACAATGACAACTGCAACAAAAAATAGCCGGGCATTGTGGCGGGTGCCTATAGTCCCAGCTACTGGGAGGCTGAGGCAAGAGAATCGCTTAAGCCCAAGAGTTCGAGGCTGCTGTGAGCTGTGACGTCACAGCATTCTACTGAGGGTGACATAGTGAGAATCTGTCTCAAAAAAAAAAAAAAAAAAAAAAAAAATTGCCTATTCTGTGATGTAGGTTATTTAGTTGTATTTGTAGTATTTAATGGAAATATGACTGAAATGTAGAGCAAATCAAGACCTATAAAGTTCCTCTTCTTAGAAATTCCAGATTGAACTTTGGGAAAACACAGTGAGTAATGCCAAAACAGAGTGAAACATTACCTCCTTACCTCCTTATTAGCTATGTCGGTTCCCACGTTGCCCTCTGAGGAAAGCATGGAAACCTGCACCTTTCCCAGGACTTGAATCCATATGTTGTCAACCTACCACCACCAGATAAAAGAAAAAGGAGAGAGAAGGAGTTCACCATGCTCCAAGTGGGGCCCTCAAGCCTGTTATGTATGACCATGGAATTGAATCTGTGTGAGAGTAAGTGGGTATAATTAGTACTCCAGCTTTTGAGCCATCAGATGAGAAATTCTTTGCATTTTGAGTAGTAAGGGACCCTCTGGTGATATAGGCAGACACACAGGAAGAGAGACAGCTATGCAGATGCCACTGCTTTTACTGCATAGATGAGGAAACAGAGGTTCACGCTTTGCCCAGAGTTCCATAGCTGGTAAGAGGCAGAGACAGATTTCAAAGCCTGAGCCACATCTTCTAATTATTACCAAGTAGCCACGATTGTTTTTTCCTCTGCACGTGCTTTTCTCTCAAATTACCCTTTATTTGATTTCTTAATGTACACCAATTAAGAAACAAAAATAACAGGTGATAAAGGCATTCTAGAGGGAGGCACACAAACACCTGCCCAGAACGACAGAAATGTCACACCTGAGTCATGGGAATCCTGGATAGCTTTCAATTAAATTTTATTTCCTAACCAATGAACAAAAGAACAACACATATACATTACTAACTGGAATTTAATGTAGGGTCAAATTCCTCCATTTGCCTAAGTAGATATATGCTCAAATAATTGGAACTTAGAACTGATCGCCAAGAAAAATATTCAACATTTTTATTTAAAAGGCAGTAAAGGCTATACTAAAGACATTGTCTTAAGTGTATCTCACGGTATACTAATCCCTCAAGTAAAGAAAAACTGTAGGGTTTTATAGCCAGGTGAGGTTTTGAAGTATTGCTTTGTAGGCTCCAGGTGATTCACACTGCAAATAAGCACAAAGGTATTCCTGTGACAAACACGACTTTTATCTTTTTACCTTGCTTAACCCAACATTGCTCAAACTTATTAGACCTTAAAAATACATTTCCTGCCTCATAAGCCATGGAACTGAATTTCAAGAAAATATACTATGAAAAATAAAGTCATTGTAAATTGTGGAAATATTTGAATCAGAATGTGTGAAATAATTTTTTCTTCTTTTAAAATTTTCAAAAAGAAAAGTTCTGGTACCTAATGGGGTAAACTTCATTCTCTGGATGTTATGGCTCATTCACTAAATAAACATAGCTCTAGTTTATTATGCCACAGGATGGTCAGAGCAGTCCAATGGTTTTAGGATGAAATAAGTATTTCAGTTCTGTAGGTTGAATGGATCTATTTTCCAATAATCCCCTAACCAAGTAAAAGGATCTCAGAAGATTCTAATGCCTTTACTCAGTATAATAACCAATACTGATCATGATTAAATTCAATTGATTTTTTAGTAATTTACCTGAAGCCTCATCAACTTGACCTCAGATTATCTAAAACCTGCCTTCTCGGAGAGAATACTTTGTTTTTTCTTTAAATCTTTATTTTTTAATTGAATCAATCATGGGAAAAAGCATATTTCTTCTTAGCCTAATTTAAAGTAATACCTGCAACTGTTTTACCATCTTACCTTCTATTTCAGGAGGAAAGTAGATAAAGGAACAAAAATTATGATGAATAGTAGTGTTGATCACTTCAAGTATCTTATATTATTTCATTCTTCCCCTGGTAATGTTCTTACAAGAACAACTTTTACAAGCCTGTCTGTTCTCTCTTTCAAAATTTATGGTTAACTCTGGTGTTTGTATCTGTCCCTCACATATGGGAGGGCTGACTACCTCACCTTACATGGTAATTATCATACCAAAAACATCCAAACTATAGTGAACATCAGAAGAAAACAGATGGATACTATTTTCTACACTTTATACAAATCCACATCAGGAAATATGTTATATTAGGACATCACAAACCCAGCAATCAACATACAGGCACATTTTTGTTGGAGAGTCAATTTTCTCTGTTGTGAATATCTGCAATAAAGTAATTACAACTGCCAGGTGACAACATAGAGAATATTTGAAGTCTTATTTTTCTTTCTCTGTAACAAATCAACAGATTATGTCCTCTGCTGCTACATTCCCTATAACAAGCAGCATTTTTAATATTAAAAAAAAAAAAACAACAGATAAATGAACAAATGAATGCTGTACAGATACAGTACACAAAGCTACCTGCAGGCTACTTGGGAACTAGGTAGAAATCAAGTAGAGTATTAGTAGCCCTTATCACTCAAACTCACAGGGTTTTGAGATTGCAGCTATGATTTTATGTCTGATAGCTGAAGGTTCTGGTGATTCTTCATTATTACCAAATGGAACCAACCTCTTGATACACCTGTGAAGGAACTCTCAAGCCCCTTGTGTCTGGAACTTTTTGTCTTCTAGCACACTGCAGCTTGTTTGGGAGTCCTACTTTCAGCTTCAGGATTGAAGATTGGGTAGAGTTAGAGATCCCATCCCAATGTACTTGATCTTGCTATGCCTCATCTCAGGACTAAATTCTTTTCTTATCTTTTCATGCCCTATTTTAGACAGATTTTCTAGGACATTCCAGCTCCCTCTCTGACACCCCCACCCACTCTGCATTTCTAAAATTGTCACTGGCCTGTTACCTGGGGATCCTTTGATTCTTCATACCTGGTCCAGAGCTTGGAAAGATCTGATATATTATATGGTTAGATTTGATGTACTTCCCAGGGCCTGTAATGCTGTGCCTATGATTTGTCAACATCCTGTTGAACTCCTCCCTCTCCCAGCATGCTGTTGAATTGATGTTCAAACCTCCTAAAGTGAAGCTAGTGCAGAAAGCAGAGAGAGGAGGACATTGAGAGCAGGACTGGGTTTGGGGGCTGAATATAGAGAGCAAATCATGGCACAGGACAGAAAACTCCTCAGTACTGTGTTCAGTTGGAGATGTGAAAGGGAGTCAAGTTCTGGTATCAACAGCTGAGATAAGGTCAAAGCCAAACAGATATAGGTTATGACTGAACTAAGGGATTGCTGATGAACAGTTCTGGTGTACTGGGTTTCATTAATCAATTGAAATCATACTTCAAAATGGATTTAAGATACAATGCTCATAATAGAAATATTAAATAAATTCTTAAAAGATAATAAAATTCTAGGAACCAGTGTTTGAAAAACGTTAGTTCTCTTAAATATCTAGGATAAAGAATGATCCAGAGAATATCTCTATTTCTTAGGACCTGAGAGTCTAGGAGGAATGTCAGCAAGCATATAAGTTGTTATAATACCATGGAATAAACCCTACACTAGAAATCAAAGCCAAGCGTTATGAGAGGGCACTGGTGGCTTTGTGTGAGAGAACCTAAGAAGATCTCACAGAGAAGAGAAAACTTGGGTTGGTGCATCAAGTGGAGATTGGAGCACACAAAGGATATGAGAGAACAAAGGCGTCTGTGGCAGTGCATCAGTATGCCAAGAGCAGGGTATGCACAATGCATTCAAGGAATAAGACAGAATTTGGTCTGACAAGATAATTATCTCAACATATTTTTGCAGTAATGGAACAAGTGGAAACCATAAAAACATCCATTAATAGCAAGTAGAAAATATTTTTGTGGTATTTAAACAATAAAGTACATATTATTCAATTTTGCACTTCTAGAATTGCAAAATTAAGACCTCTAAAAATCTGCTGCTGTATAAAATCAAGTAGAATATTGACCAAAATGCCAATATCACTTTTATCATTATTCCTTAAGCAAACAAGCAAACAAACAAACATAAAAGCTGGCACCATTATAAAGAGTGTCCAGGGGAAAAAAAAATTGGGTGTCTACAAGAAAAGTGACCTTTTTGGTGATATAACTGCCTCATTGTATTTCCCTTTCTTCAGCTCTGATACTTAACAATTTTTACTCCTTCAGTATCTGTAAAAACCAGCAGCATGGCAGGCATTGAAAAGGATAGAATAGAACACAAAAGCCTGGGCCCAGAAAATTGTCACTTCTTGACCAAACTAACACCTTCCAAAAAAATCTCTATTCTCAGGATATATTTTTATTTTTTCTGTACATTTATGGAAAATATTCAGTGGGAATATATCATGGCAGATACTTGAGGTTTCTATAACAAGTTGAGACCAAAGAGGAAGCTAACTAAAACACTTAAAAGAAAGTACTGGAAATGAGATGTCCACAGGGAGTTTTGAAAAGCTCAGATATTCCTGGGAATGTTAGACACTCTTGGGAACCTCAGATTCCTCAGAGTCTGGAAGGATGCACATGAAAAGAACTATGCACTTACCTAAAAATAACACAAGATGGACTTAATCTCTGACTTCTGGGGGACATTTAAACTTGGTGCAAGTAGGAAGTAAAGGCTAAAGCAGTGCTAGAAACTGCCTTCTGAATCTCTGAAGATATGTTCTAATGCCCACAGATCCTCTAGAAAAAGACTGTTAGATTTGTTAATCCAAGATATATAAGGAATTTTCTGCCTAGTTATTAGCTGACCACTAAGCAAACTGCATAAATACTTCAATTGCCATATATATCAAATAATATAGACCCTAAACAAATACAGAAAACAACAATGGTATAAAAACAACTGTCCAGGGGAAAGGAAATACTAATTTACAAAGTTGCCAAATTATATTTTTAAATGTCCGATTTTAAGAAAACTTTACATGATGAGATGTTTAAAGAAATGGAAATGTGCAACCCATACACAAGAAAAATAACTCTTGTGCAAACCCCAAGATAGATAAATTTACCCATTTAATAGGTAAATTTATCTATTAAATTTAATAGATAAAGAATTTAATTTAGTAATTACAAATATATTCAAATGACTAAAATAAAACTAGAGAACTAAAGTATGAGATCAATGCCTTATCAAATAGAAAATATCCATAAAGGGATTAAAATTATAAAATAGAACAAAAAAGAAATTCTGGACTTAAAAAATATAGTAACTGAAACAAAAATTCACCAGAGGGACTCAACAACATATTTGATCAGAGGAAAATGTCAGAGGACTTGAAGATAGGTCAATTAAGATTTTCCAGTCTGAGGAACAGAAAGAAAAAAAAAGGATAAAGAATGAACAGACCTGTGAAACACCATCAAACACAGCAACATTTACTTACTGGGGGATGTGAAAGAGAAGAGAGAAAAATGAGGAAAAAGAATAGCTGAAGAAAACTTTTGTATTTCATATAAATATCTGAAATGTAGAAAGCTTCTGATACATATATTTTTATTCTGCATGTGCAAGAAGCTCAACAAGTAGGATAAACTGAAAATCTTCCACACCTAGACACAGCATATTCAAAATGCCAAAAGTAAAGAAAAGTTATTTATAACATGAAAATAATTATCATTGGGATTAATAGCTTCCTATCAGAAACCATAAAGTATAGAAGGCAATAGGATGACATAATCAAAGTACTGATACAAAAAGCATATTGACCAAAAATTATAGAGAGGAAAATTAGCCTTCATAGTCAAAACATTTTCAGATTAGCAAAATCTTAGAGAATTGATCAGAAGCATACCCGTCCCATCGAAATATTAAATGGTATCTTTACAGCTGAAAACATGTATCAGACAGAAACTCAAATCTATATGAAGAATAAAGATTGATGGCAAATGTAACTACTTAGGTAAATGTAAAATAAAAAAAAGCATGAATGGATTTTTGTTTATAACCCTTTTCTTCTTCTATCAGATTAAAAAATATTAAATAAACCATTAATTATAAAATTACATTGATGGAACTTTGTTTTAATATAGATTATTTTAAAGTAAAATGTCTTTTTCAGTTTTCAGAAAAAGCACTAAAAAGGCAACTTTAAAAATATAGCAAAAGAAAAAAAAAACATGAAAATGATATAGTATAAAATATCTATTTAACACAAAGGCAGATAATAGTGGAGAAATAGAAAATCAAAGCGAACATAAGATATAAAAAAATACAAAATGGCAGTATGGATCAATAATACCTACCTTATCAATAATACATTAAATGCAAACAAATAGACTTTTAAAAAAATGTTACTAGAGACAAATAGGTATATTTTATAATGACACATGGTTAAATACATTAGGAAGATATAACAAATATCTATCCATCTATACACATATACACACATACAGTAACATAGCTCCAAAATACCAATATACATGAAGCGAAAGCTGACAGAAATGAAGAGAGAAATAGAAAATTCAATAATAAGAGTTGGAAATTTCAATATCCCACTTTCTAATGGCTAGAGCTAGGCAGATGATCAACAGTGCAAGAGAAGAGTTGAGCAACTCCATACACCAACCATATCTCACAGACTTCTACAAAACGCTACCGACAACTGCAGCATCTCAATCACACATGATATAAACACGTTCTCCAGGATCCAACATTTGAATGACAATAAGACAAGAGCTTTATTGCAGTTAAAAATATTTTAATTCTATATAGCACATTCTCCAACCACAATGAATAAAATTAGAAACAAATAACAGAAGAATAATTTGGATCGACACTCCTGAATGAGTTAATAAATGAATTTCAAGAAAAATAAGAAAATAATTTGAAATGAATATAAAGGAAACTCAAAAATCTAAAATTTATGGAATACAGCTAAAGCAGTACTTAGAGAGAGAGAGAGAAAAAAAATGTAGCTGTAAATGCTGACCTTAAGGGAAAACAGAAGTTTTAAATAAATAATCTAATCTTAACAATTTAAAAACTTAGGAAAGGAAAACTACAGACAAATCAAGAAGAAAGGAGGAAATAATAAAGATTAGAGTGAAAATAAGTGAAATTGAGACTAAGAAAAACAAGTCTCAAATTAGTAAAATCAGGAATCAAAGAGGTGACATTACTACTAAAATTGAAGAAACAGGAATTATTTTAATGGATGAATACAAAAAAAGTTAATAAATCAGTAGTCTAGAGAAAATGGACAAATTCTTCAAAAACTACTAAAACTGCCTCAAGAAGACAAAAGAACATCTCAAAAGACCTATAATGAGAACAAAAATTAAATTACTAACCCTAAAATTTCCCAAACATAAAAGCATTTATCCAATTAACTTCTGGTAAATTCCATCAAACATTTAAGCTATGGGCATCGATTACTCACAAACACTTCAAAAAACAAAACAAAACAGAAGAGAACACTTCACAAATCATTTATGAGAGCCGCACTGCCTTGATAACAAAACTAGACAAGGACATCACAAGAAACAAAAATTACACACCAATCCATGTTGTGAATATTGACTCAATTTCCCTAAACATAATATTCTCAAACTGCATTACTGACAAAGAAAATGATTGTATCACATATAAGTAGGATTTCTCCCAAGAATGCAAGGTATTTTTAAAATCTGAAAATCAAAAATAGCATATCATATTAGTAGAATAAATGACAAAACTACATGATCATCTCAATAACACAAAATGAATAAATGCGGTAAACAAGGTGAAAAATGTAAGATTAATAGAAACAAATTAATTATATTTCTATATACGAGCAAGAAGCAATCTAAAAATAAAATTGAAAAAAGAATCCCATCTCTAGTAAGCAGCACAACGAATGAAATTGCTAGTGATAAGTTTAACAAAAGTAAGACAAAATTTGTATATTGAAAATTATACACCATTGCTGAAAATAACTAAAGGGAATGTAAATGAACAGAAAGACATTCCATATTTATAGATCAAGAAACTTAATGTTATTGAAATGGCAATTATCCTTAAATTGTTTTACAAAGTCCATTTAAGCTCTATCAAATACTCAGCTGTTTTGTTACTGTTGTTGTTGTTGATAAAATTGACAAGTTTATCCTGAAATTTATATAAGTAGAAAGGACCCACAATATCCCAAATAATCTTAAAAAAAAAAAAAGACCAAAGTTGGTTGTCTTATACTTCCTCTTTGCAAAATATACCAAAAAGCTGCAATAATTACAAAGTGCAATAGTGGAATAAAGATAGATAGATATATCAATAGAATAGAATTTAAAGTTAAGAAATAAACCCTTACATTTTTAGTGAACTGTTTTCAACAATGTTGACAAGAAAATTCAATGAAGAAAAAAATAGTCCTCTCAACAATGGCAATGGGCCAAATGGATATCCATATACTATGAATGTATTTGGACTTCTAATTAATACCATACACAAATGTTCATTTAAAATGGACCAAAAGCCTAAGAACTAAAACTATAAAACTCCTAGAAGAAAATATAGGAGCAAGCCTTCATGACATTGGATTAGAGAAAACTTTCATAGATGAAACACCAAAAATACAATTGACAAAAGAAAAAATAAATAAATTTGGCTTCATCAAAATGTCAAACTTTTGTGCATTAAGAAAATAAAAGGAAAATACTATATATAGAATGGTGGAAAATATATGTAAATCACCTATTGATAATGGACTTGTATCAGAATATATAGAAAAGTTTTATAGTCTGTAATGAAAATACATATAAGCCAATTTAAAAATGGACATTGGTTAAAATAGACACTTTGTAAAGAAAATACAGAAATAGCTAACAAATGTATGAAAACATGCTCAACATCATTAGTCATCAAGGAAATGCAAATAGAATCATGAGATTTACACTTCATACTCACCAGGGTGGAAAATATAAAGACAATTTCAAGTGTTAAGGGTATAGAGAAATTGGTGGTAGGAGTCTAAAATGGTGCAGTTGCTTTGCAAAACAATTTAGCAGCTCCTCAAAATGTTTAACATAGAATTACCATATAATTTGGCAACTCCTTTGGTATGTACAAAACATATGTTCAAACCAAGCTTGTCTTGAATATTCATTGCAGCATTATCATAGTAGCCAAGAAGTGGAACAACCCAAATGTCCAGTAAGGAATGAATAAACAAAATGTAGGGTGTCTACATAATGAAATATTATAGGACCATAAAAAGGAATGAAGTAGTGATACTTGCTGTGACATTGAGCAACCTTAAAGGCATCATCCTAAGTAAACGGAGTAAGACACAAAGGCCGTATATTATCTGATTCCATTAGTGAGAATGTTCAGTGAATCAACAGAAGCAAAGTGTAAATTAGTGGTTGCTGAGTCAGAAGAACAGGGGAAATGATGTGTGACTGCTCCTTAGTGTAGGGCTTCTTTTTACCATGGGAAAAATGTTCTAAAATTAGGCACCCATAGCTCAGTGGTTAGAAAGTTGCTGTGATTGCACAAATTCCATGATTATACTATTAATAAAAAACAATGAATTATTTGCATTAAGCTGGTGAATTTTATGTTGTTAAAATTTTATCTCAGTAAAGATGTTAATAACACATATATAACAGTAAATATTAAAAGATATGTTCATAAATGATATTTTAAGAACATAGAATTAAAAAGCTAGTTGAAAAATTATACTGCAGCTCAGTGCCTGTAGCTCAGCAGCTAGGGCGCCAGCCACCTATACCAGATATGGTGGGTTCAAATCCAGCCCGGGCCTGACAAACAACAATGACAACTACAACTAAAAAAATAGCGAGGTGTTGTGGTGGGCACCTGTAGTCCCAGCTACTTGGGAGGCTGAGGCAACAGAATTGCTTGAACCCAAGAGTTTGAGGCTGCTGTAAGCTGTGATGCCACAGCACACTACCGAGGGCGACATAATGAGACTCTATCTCAAAAAAAAAAAAAAAAAAAAAAAAAAAAAAAAAGAAAGAAAGAAAGAAAAAGAAAAATGATACTGCATATATGTCTTATGATAATATATAAACAAATTTTAAAGTGCACATACAATATTTTTTATGGACACATAAAAATATTTATGTATTTAGAGTAATGAGTAAAATTCCTAAATATACAAAAAACAAAATGATGAACCAACTTAGGATAGAGGTCATCTAATGGGCAGGGGAAAGATACAAAGTAGTCAGCAGAAACAAGCTGTTTTAATTTTTATAAGCAAAAATTAAGAGTCAAATTAATGAGAGTTGTGTTGATTTGGGGGGGATTCATATACATTCTTTTTTTTTTTTAATCTATACATTTAAAAGATTTTATTTTTACAGAACTACAGTTAACCTGCCCTCATGCTGTGTTCATTTTCATATGGTGGCATCTTCTGTGGGGCTAGACTTGTCCATGCCTCACCCATTCAAATTCCACCACCCCTTTGATGCAAGCGGTGTCCATCTGGAAACTGATGTTTGTCACACTAGAAGTCCCGTCCACTCACTTGATACTGGGCATGGCTTGCTTTGTAATTTTGGAAGGTGGATTTTAGAAGGTGATTTGCATCTGTTTACCTTTAACACCCCTGGAATGTTTGCAAAGTGATATACACACTGTCCAGACTAAGATGTTATTTGGAAAAGTGCCACATAAATAAACTAGTACAAATCCTTGCCAAAGTTTAGATCCTGAACTTAAAAGTACATGGATATTTTTCTTAAATACAGTATACTGAGAATGGGAGAACACGGGACAAGAATTGGGATGATAGCCACAGAATAAACATGTTGATTAAAGATAAAACCTTGTGATGTTCCCAACTTATGTTAAGCAAAATATTTTAGAGATTCCCATAGAACAGCAACAGTAATAGTGATGATAATAAATCATATACTTAATATTTATCTTGCTAGTGTCAGGTCCTGTTGTAAGTATTCTATATCCATTGTATCCCCACAGAAATAAAAAATGTTTTGTGCTACATTTACCTGAGGACAAGGAGGAATTAGAGACCCAGAAAGATTAAGTAATTTGCCTCTTCCTAATTGAATGTCAGTTTCAGAGCATATACTTAAGACATGTCTGTGTAAGGACCTCTTTGGATAGATGTGAAATTGCTCTCATTGATGCCACCTGCATTTCTGGTTCCCATGGTCCCAGTTTCCAGGGAAAATTTATAAGATGGCCAGAGATTCTCTTGTTTTTCTTTATTTGGTTTATTCTTTAGATGAATTGGAAATAACTTCTCCTCTGACCCCGTGTAATCAAATAGTTTTGAAAATCCCTGTGTTCCTTGGCCCATGAATTTGCTTTTCTGCTGTACAGAGATAAATCTTGAGAACATGGAGTAAAGCAGCTTCGCCGCCTGTGTGGAAGGCCCTGTTAAGTATTTTGTCAAAAGGAGAGGTGTGGAATGAAATTCTGGGTGGGCTATGCCGAATATATCTAATTTTCAAAGATTTCCATTTCCAGATCAGAAAACAATCCAAGTCAGCTGTTAAGACTATCAACATAAAATAGATTTCAGAGATCTGACTTGATTTTAAAATATCAGACTCTGAAAACTAATTTGTGAAAGGGGATTGGTGTGAATGACAGGCTCTCATCTCATAAGCGTGTGGATGAGATATTTCTTTATCTGGCTCTTCTCACTGTTTTTTATTATAGCCTGTTGACAAGTGTCTTGCTATGCATTCATGCAGACAGATTTCACTTTGCTGTGGGAAAGATTACCTTAGATCTTACGTAAATTTCTTCTCTATGAGACCTGAATCCCTTTAAGCCTCATTGTGATCATCTTGGACATTCTACTGTACCAAGGAAAGAGTAGAAAGAGGCAACATGTGACCAGTACAATGTTAACGAGCCTCCAGCTTCTTTATGTAGATACATCGGGAAGAATTGGGGCCATACCTTTGCCTTTTATACCTTTTGCCTTTATAGAGAACAGTGAGCCTGCATCAGAACTGTTCACACTGTTCACAGTGCAAACCTGGAGGCTCCAGGACGACTTTTTCCAGTAGGCCAAGCACCCTGGGCATTTTGTGCATTGAAGAAAGGGATTGTGAATTCCTTGTCTTTGCTGTCCCACACTCATGACATTATGACAGTGATCATGCCACATTTACTTATGCCAGCCTCATTGTGAGAGGAAAACATATCCCCATTTCCCTGCAGTTCTAACTCTCAGCATTTTCCTCTAATCCAGCAGTTCTCCACCTGTGGGTTGCAACCCTTTTTAACTGCATTAAAGGTTTGTAGCATAGGAAGGATGGCTGAGAACCACTGCAATGTCTAATCCCTCTTATCCTCTCCTTGGAAAACAGCTGCAACACCTCTGCCTCCCTGGTTTCCAACCTCTTTCCTACCACATCTCAGACAGTTGTGAGCATTCCTTCGCAGCTGCAGTATTTCTCATCTGTGCTGCAGCACTGCCCATACTTTTCCACTCTTGGAATTACTCCTTCTGTTTATTTGAACGGACTCTATTTTTCACTCCTGAAATATTTCCTTTGACTCTGAGTGTGTGTTTGTGATGCTAGAAGTATATAATTCTAGCCTGTTGGGCAAACCTCCTCCTTTCTTTTCTGAAGCTATTCTCTAGGAAGAAAAAATTACCCTCCAACTCATCCTTTGGTCTTCCAGCTGAGGTCATCTCTGCCCATCAGTCCACACAGTAGGACACAATGAAGGGGATTCCTTTACAGCAGAGTGCAGGCTACCTTATTTTCTAATTCAAACTCATCATTGCTAAGCTAAAAGCATACAGGCCTCGGATAGAAATTAAGCAGACTTTCTTCTTATTTCACTGGTGGGTTCATTTGTTCATTACTGTAAGTTAGAGTCTTGAAAGAATATGAGACAATGAACTGGGAAAGGTGATCCAGTTATAGCTAAAAGGGCAAAGTTAATCAATCTCTTCTTATATTTTATAAACTCTTCTACTGAATATTAGGATGTTGTTAAATTTTCTTCTCTTCTAATTTGGCCCAAATGTAAGTGGCCAATGATCTGTGTGAGATTGAGGGATTGTGGGGGTGTCACAGCCCACTTTAGTATATCTTCAGCAATGTTATAGCAGGGTGTTATTCCAAAGTCACTGAAGCTAAACGTGTCTCACCACTAATAAATTATTAAAGAAGAATCAGTTGGGTTTCGATTTTTCTTCCAAAGGTTGTAGTGTATTCTATATGAGTAATATCTCATCTTCTGAACATGAATAGAATATACGTTTTTCTATAATTTTTGCCTCTGTAGAGAATTACAATTATACCCTGACTTGATTTTAATTTTATAATTCTAAAGTATTATTGAATGATGTTTCTGTCCAAAATGGTACTCTTCCCCCCAGTAGCCACATGTACCTCTCTCCCTTCATTCACGTCTCTGCATAGATCGTACCTTATCAGAGAATCTTCCCTGGCTCCACTGTATAAAATACTCCCTTCCCAAGTATTATCTGCCCCTTAGATAATGGTAGGGAACTAGAGAGAGAGTGGGTAGAGGGAGATAAGGGTATAAATTATTTACCCCTTTGTGTTATTCTCAAAATAATTTTTCCATAAATAAAAATAGATAAATTTAAATAATTTGACAGCATTTTCATAGTTTTCTCCCAGAGCCTGTTCTTTCTCTGAAACAGGGCTCACTTTGTTCCACAGTTGAGACTTGAAGGCTCCCTCACTCCATTCTGGTGGAGAAGGCATGACCCAAGGTCTCAGAGCAAGTGATCTGGTGACCCTAGTTTGAGTTTTGATTGTGTTCTAGAAAGAAGGATATGTAAGTTAACAGGATGTGTTAGCTTTCTGTGGCTGGCTTAACAAACTACCATACATTTAATGGTTAACAGCAACAGAAATTTATCATCTTATAGTTCTGGATAAGAAAAATCCAAAATGGATCTCACTGGGCTAAAATCAAAGTATCCGCAGGCCTATGTCCCTATAGAAGTTCCAGGCGAGCCTAGGTATTTTCAGCACACAAGTTAACGTATTACTTTAAGAATCTCAGGTTTATGTACTGATGTCATTAAATTCAACCCAATCCATTGTATTTCCCTTAATCTGAAAGCCTTAGACTTTATTCCCATGTATATCACTTGGTTTTCTGCCAATACAAATTAGCAAAATTTTGCATTTCTTTAGGAGCATAAGCTTTCTCTGAGGTAAGACTCTTATCTTCCTTGGGTATGCTGGGATTTGTCTCCAGTTAAACTTTTAGAAGTCACAAGGGATGGGGCTAGATCTTGAGAATAATAAACTCCTCTTCATGAAGCAATTGGCTTAGATGAGGTTATTACAAGTAAGGGAAGGCTAGCCTTTTCTGTTGTGGAAGAAAGGGCTGTACCTGTGGACAAGAGAGCTTCAGAGAGACTTAGGGACACTTGGTTCTCAGCTTCACTCAAGTCAATATAAACACCCCATGCAAAGTCTCAGGGATCCATTCCTTTCACAGAAGTTCCAGTTTGCATTTATAAAATGTAATTAATCTCTGAGCTCAAGGAGTTTTTTGGTAATTGTTCAACCAATGGGATTCAATTTTATATCATCTTTGAACAATATTTGGCCCACAGGTATTAGAACATTTTAGTTAATTATTTAATAAACATTTTAGAAGGTTATTATGACTAAGACTTACACTAGGGACCAACAGCCCTGAACTTGCCATTTCTTTTTGCAAGAACTCCTGTGCAATTGGCCCTGTTTTAAGGTCAGGGATATAGATGCTGATGGTTTTTGTGAAGAGTGAAAAAGAGCTGGCTCTGAGAGTGCTGAAATAAGCTGGAGGCTGAAACAAACCTTTTCTGCTGAGGTGAGTGATTAAGAACAAGACACTGGAAAAAAAAAAGTGGTTTCTTTTCCCTGCCTCTAATCTCTCTGTATTACTTCCTACAGGCAGAGCCTAAGAGAAAGCTGCTGAAAAAGGTGTCTTAGAAGTCCAGAAAAAAGACTTTTACATGAACTTAGACCAGAAAGCCATTAGGCAAATACTTGGAACCTAATAAAACTGTGCCCTTCATTTATCGAACTTAATGTCAGTGTTTCCTCCTTGGTCTCTAAGTTTCCAGAAGGCAAGAACACTGACTGGTTTTGTCTAATTTGCTTTTCTATTGCCTAATATACTGCCTGACTGAGAGTAAGGAATTCACTAAAAATGGTAGAATGAATAGAGAGACTCCAGAATTTAATAAAGGTTACTTTTTAAATACATGGGATTTTTAGCAATAGCTTCCCACAAAGCATATCCCTATACATGTTTTTAATCTACTTTCTCCCATGTATCACACCAGAGTGGAGAGGAGCGAGAATCTAGTTTACCTCTAAGGACCATGCACATGAGTAAACCTTGGTATCATCAACATTCAGTGTTCTGAAGAAGTTGACTCAGCCAGGAAGCTTGGGCACTGGTTATCTGGTTCTCCTTTTTCTTCTCGACCTATATTAAAGGCAATGGGAAGAATCAAGGTTGAGAGTTTATGAGATAGCACCCATCTCAGTCTCTGGTTAGTTTAATGCCAGCTCATTTGAAGTTACTTATATAAAAATAACTTGATAAATATTTTACAACCTAAATAAACTGAAAGTCATAAGGAATAAGGCTTTGGCATGTTGAGCATTCTCAGACATCCCTGCCCCTCTCAAGACCTGTTTTCTTCTGTGTTCAGTATGATGACTGAATGAGGAATGGCTGTTCTCCACGGGCCAAGCATGACTGAAGGAAAGCAACTGCGGTGAGAGGGCGTCAGGGAGCAAAGAACAGAAGGCCTGAAATGCTAGGAACTGAGGACAGAAAGAATAATACTATAACGACTGCTCTTTGAGAAAATAAATATCAGAAGAGTAGGGCAACAGACAGCAGGATACTGCATAGAATAAATTATTTAAGTTTGAATCGCTTAAAGTCAACATAAGAGTAAATAGAAAGAAATTCTCTGATTCGTAGGATAGCAGTGTTAGCATTCAACTTTCCTTACTTATGGGAGTAAATAAACTTGTAATTTCTGTTTTTGACACAGCTTATCTAATGGGACTTACTAATGCTAAATAAAGTAGTATGTTTATTTTCCATGCATCACCATCATGATATTCCTAAAGGAATCAATCCTATCACCTGATTACATCCTGTTTCATATTTTTCAATCTAATGTCATCACAGAAAACTGTTCTCTCTTCCTTCTTGGAATTCTTCTTAGGACTTGGGGCTCATGTGGCCTGGCAACAGGTGTCTCAGTTCCCTAGCATACTTCCCTGGCTCAAGCTGTATTTTCTGCTGTAATTCTCATTTAAGTTGTGGGCAATGGTATCTTTTCACTGCTGGTATATTTTACTGTGGCATTATTTTCCTCATCTCATCCAATCTTGGAAATTAACCAGAACCTGGTGATCAACATGTCTCTCAGCTCTGTGGGAAAGCAGAGAGGACTGAGAAATAATTAGATTCCCTTTTATCTCAACCCTTAATTAAATCACCAAACTCCTATGTTTCCCTTAGCACAGAAGGCCAGTGATCAGGGATCTGTCCTCTAAGGAAGCAATGCCCAATAGAACCCTCTGTAATGATGTGATACCACTATTCACATGTGGCTATTTAAATTGTATTTTAAGTTAATTAAAATTAAATAATATTAAAAATTACTTGTCACATTTCAAGTGCCAAAATGCTGCATATGGCTAGTGGCTATCAGGGTACCCAGAAGGTTGAAGTATTCTGTCCTCTATGGCAGTCTAGAAAGTAATACTAACCTCAAAAAAGTTTACCTTTCCTGCGGAATGAGGTCATTGGTACCCTATACCTGGGAGAGGTCTGAGAACACATGCCAATTTCAAATGCTGCTTTCTCACTAGTTCTCCTGATTTCAATGCCTTTTCTACCTCTGGCTCTCTAAATGTATCTGTCACTTCCATCCCTCCAAACTATTCAAAGATCATCAGCTTTGATGGTTTGGTCTGTATTGATCTCCTGTTTTTAAACTACTACAGAGTTTAGTGTTCAGTAATTCTCTTGCTATTTCTTATCTTTAGCTATGAGATCTTTTTTTTAAATTTTTTTTTATTGTTAAATCATAGCTGTGTACATTAGTGCAATCGCCTGTACCCATTCTAAGATGCACCATAGATGTGCCCCCCCCCATTACCCTCCCTCCAAAAAAACCTCCCTCCTCCCTTCCCCATCCTTGGCCCTTTCCCTATAGTCTTGTGCTATAGTTGGGTTATAGCCTTCATGTGAAAGCTATGATTTGGCTTCATAGTAGGGCTGAGTACATTGGATACTTTTTCTTCCATTCCTGAGATACTTTGCTAAGAAGAATATGTTCCAGCCCCATCCATGTAAACATGAAAGAGGTAAAGTCTTTAAGGCTGCATAGTATTCCATGGTATACATGTACCATAATTTGCTAGTCCATTCATGGGTCGATGGGCACTCGGGCTTCTTCCATGACTTAGCAATTATGAATTGGGCTGCAATAAACATTCTGGTACAGATGTCTTTGTTATATTGTGACTTTTGGTCTTCTGGGTATAAACCTAGTAAAGGAATTATAGGATC
>CAUYPK010058943.1:0-19268 GCA_963574355.1 Loris lydekkerianus | reverse complement strand
GAATTTCGGCTCTTTGCCTCTTATCATTATTTTGTATACTGTGGCTCTTTGCCAAGTTTGGATTTTGTTATGCTGCTTCTGAGGAGGGACCTCTGAGGAGTGATCTCCGAGCGCGTAGTCGAACTTGTTCGCCACCCCTGTCATCGTGAGACTGAGCCAGTCTCTAGCCCTCTCAAGGACTCTGTTTCACCACCCATACGTAGAAAGATTTGGACAGGTCATCTCAAAGGGCTGTCCCTATTCTAAAGCTCTGCCTTCTTCACTAGCCAAAGAGAAGATTCTAGTCACCATTATTTTCACTGGGGTGTTTTGAGGAGATGGGGGCTGGCAAGAAGGATGAAGCTACATTCCTCTGAGGCCAGAGTCCCATGAGACTCCATCACTCATCTCATTCCATGGGTGGAATTTCCCTGAATGTTTGGTCATAGCCTTGCTCAGTGGGCTTTATTTCCCTCTGGGGTGGGCTCAGTTTTCCCATCTATACAACTGAAAGTTAGAAATAGTCTTTCAGGTGACTTCCAGGCAAATGAAACCCCAGAAGGTGCCAAGGGATGGGATGGACCACCACACACCAAAGGATAGAAGACCAGGGAGGACCACAGTAGAGCTCAGGGAACCCAGAAAGGACCTCCTGGGCCATCTTGGATGACTCACTGGCACGCCCAGTTGTCCACTCCATGCCTTCTGGACCTCTGTGTGCTTCCCAGAGGTTGCTTTGTTTCCAGCCAACCCCAGGGAGGACCAGGCAGTTGACGGGGTTGGTGGGTTGCCCCTTCTTTAGGGGAGTGGTGCTCTAGGGAAAAGCCAACTGCGACAGCCTGGTTGTCACAATCAGGGAGCAAGCACCTTCCCCCACTATCTGCCATTCTCTCCCATCCAGGGAGGCCCCTGAAGCAGAGGTAGGGAGGATGCCCTTAGATATCCCCCTTTTCTTATGGAAAGAGTGCTGTGTACCAGGAAACCCTCAGGATTCCTCCTGTTCTGGCCAGATCAGAAGATCAGATGCCCAAAGATGGGGTCATGCCCTGCTCCTCACAGTGAATCAGAGGGATCCCTTAGGGGAACAGAGTGAGGACCCTAAGTCCAGGGGAGCAAGCATTCTTGAGAGTCATTCTCAGAGCCCCAGCCTTGTCTCCTCCTGGCATATACAATTCTCTACTCCTTTCCCACCGCCTTAATCTAAATAAATCCAGTCCATCTTGGCCACATCCGCCAGCAGCAGCTTCCCTCCCTCAGGGTCCAGAGGCTCCCACGACACAGGCAAGCCAGGGAGGAGGCCCTGCATCACTGCGGGGGGCCTGCACACGGTGAGCACAAGCACGCAGCACAGATGTCTGCCTATGCGCTTATTCACGTGCTCCTCTGGAACACATACAAGTGCAACAGGCTGTGTGTGTGCCCAGCCCTCATGTAGGCACTGAACAGGAACGTGCCTACACAGAACATACATGCACCAGCTCCCGCTGTGCCCAGCACACATGCATCCAGCGCACACATTGCTGCCTAGGTGCTCTCTCAGGTGTCCAATGGAGATCGCTCGTGTGCAACAGATCACATGTGCACCTGGCACGCACAGCATGCACAGAAGGTATGCACAGAGAATCCCAAACTTGCCTAAACATGCATTCACATGCATGCATAGACAAACCAGAAAGCTGATGTGTGTTGTGCATTTGCCGCACCATTTACTGCACCGGGGACCATTGTGAGCACTGGACCTGTGTTGACTGACTTGATCTTCAGTCACCTCCATGAGGTAGGTACAATGATCACTCCCATTTTATAAGTGGGGGAAACTGAGCAGTGAGCACCTCAGAAACTTGCCTGGGAACACAGAGTCGGTTGGGGTTGGACAGAGATTAAAGTGAGGTGATGTGGCGCAGGGCTCTATGCCATTCTACTCCCCTGCTGCTATGCTCGATGTGGGTGTTTGGCTGGGTCTGGCAGAGGATGGTGGGGACTGATCGAAACAGACAGATTGAGGCTTACCTAGCTGAGGATTGACAGGATTTGGTGATTGGACAGAGAGGCATCATAGGGGAGCCCCACCCCTGTTTCTGGCTTGGAAGCGTAAGGGGCAGGACTGTGTGTGCTGAGAGGCCCATGCCATTTTCTGAGTGAGAACAGGGCCAAAGAGCAGGAGCTGCCACCCAGCTGGTCTAGGATGTGGAGGGTCTGTGGGCTGGAGGCGGGGAACAGGCTGGACAGCCCGCAGGAAGACAGGGATGGGGGAAGCCCCCCTGTGGAGAAGGGGGTGCTGGGCCAGGCAGGCCCAGGCCAGGGATGCTCTGAATATACAAGATGCCTGAGGGAGGAGGAGGCCTGGCCATGGGGTCACAGGGTCAGAGTCTTGGAATGTCAGAGCTCCACAGCCCTCAAGGATCATCTATGGGCACCAACTGCCTTCCTGTGCCCCACTGGACAGGTGAGCAAGCAGAGACTTAGAGAAGGAAAGGGAGAGGTCCCTCTATTTTGGCTGAGGCAAGATGGGCACAGGTGCCCAATAGGGCACTGAAGCTCCCCTGGCTGGGCGGCCCTGGGCCTCTGCCCCTCCTCAGACATGAGGCTGGTGGCTTAAGGCCCAGGATTCAGATGGCGGCTGCTCCCCTTGCCATCTCCACGGCACACCTCTGCCCTACCATGTAACCTTTGAATCAGGTTACTTTCCCTACACTGTCCCAGCCAGGTAGGATCTGCAACTAGGACTTAAAGGAAGTGACTTGCTAAGTTGCTGGGGAAGTGAGACACAGATTCTAGGCTCCTGACCCAGTCTAGTCCTCTCTCCTCTATACCAAGGGCCCCAGCCGGGCAGACTCCTAGGGGGCAAGAGAGAGGGTCTGGATTCTAGTCCCAGCTCTGTGGTTCACTCTAGTCTCCCCTGTCCTCAAGGGATACATCCCAAGAGGCCCAGCAGATGCCTGTGATAGGAATGAACCTTGTATATGTGTTTTTCCACATACACACCTATGATAAAGTTTAATTTATAACTCAAGCACCATAGAGATGAACAGCTACAACCAATAATAGAACAATTATAACAACATGCTATAGCAAAAGTTATATGAACGTAGTCTCTGTCTCAAAATGTATCTTACTGTGCTATACTAATCCTCCTTTCTGTGATGCTATGAGATGATACAGTGCCTATGTGAGGAGATGAAGTGAGGGAATGACGTGGGCATTGTGATGTAGTGTTGGGACACTACTGACCTTCTGATACTACCAGAAGGGTCATCCAGCCATGATAATGTCAATGGCTGGATGGCAATGGCTGGATGTTGATGACCAACAGGGGGGTTGTGTACACAGCATGGATACACCAGACAAAGGGATATTTCACTCTCAGGCAGGATGGAGTGGACAGCCCCAGATGTCATCATGCTACTCAGAGAAACATGAAATTTAGAACTTACACATTGTTTATTTCTGGAATTTTCCATTTAATATTTTTGGACCATGACTGTCTGTGGAAAGGGCAACTGTGGATAAGGGGGACTACTGGACCATCCTGACCTGTCCCTCGTGGGTCCCAGTTTCTCCATCTGTGCAATGGGGTGGGCAGGGCTGTCATGGGAGCACGTTTAGAACCCTGCTCTAGAAGGCTGCTGCACTGAGTTGGAATGCTGGGGTGGGAGCAGGGGCGCTGGGGAGGGGCCCCAGCTGGAATGTCATGACTCAGCTCAGAGAAGACAGCCAGTTCCAGGCAAGAAGGGGGCAAGCAGCATCTGGAGCCAGGGATGGAGTCTTCCTGCCAGCAGTTGAAGAGTACAAAAATGACAGCAGCATAGCTTGGACTTGGCAGCAGGCTGACATGTAGGTATGACCTTTCAACTTGGTCAGGGAGCCTCATCCTGGTCCAGGGAGGAGGGCAGGGTCCAGAAGGAGGAGAGACAGTTACAAATAGAGAGAAGAAACCTGGGAAGGGTCAGAGGTTCCCACTTGGCCCCTTCAATCCCATGTCCCACTTCCGTCTATTGGAGAGGGCTCAGTGCTTCGTCCCTACACGAGTCTCCCCCAAGCCTTAGGATCAGGTAGTGATGGTGCTATCTCTAGGCCATGCTGCTTCTGGATCCAGGGGCCTTTGTGTTTTCCAGGTGCCTACAAAATCTCCCTCAACAAAGCTGGAGAAATTGGCTAAGCTGTGGCCTTGCACAGGCTCTAGCTGTCCTGGAAGTCCAAGTGGATGGAAGAATAGGGCTGCTTCCGTGGAAGGCCATCCTGGTCCCCCACGCTGCACCTCTGGCACAAGCTCGGTTGCTCCTGGCTTCCTCTCTGCAGCTCCTCTCCTGGCTCCTTACTTCTAGTCTGCCCCTCCCGTGTCCTCACACCCAACCCAAGGTGAAACACTCACCTAACTTGGTGCCTCCCCATCCCTCTGCTCTTCACTGTTACCCTCAGGCAGAGCTTGGCTTCTTAGCCCAGCCTGTAAGAGCCTCTGGCCCTGGCCCTGCCACAGCTCCCTCAGGGACAGCTCCCTCAGGACAGAGGGAGGAAGGCTGCTGTCCTCCCCACTCCCAGGGCCCAAGTCACTCACTCTTCTCTCCTCCCCCCAGGGGACCTCCCTAGGGACACAATGGAAAGAAATGACCCATTTTCTGGAAGTCTAAAATAAAATGAAACATCTGTCTGGAACAGAGCCAGGCTGATAAAGAACAGACTGATCGCCCAGCCTGCGCGCTCACCCCCGCAGCACACCCCCCTTACCCGTCAGAGTGTGTGTGCTTGGGGATGAGGGGGCCATGCCGGCCACTTGGAACAGCTCGTGGGAAAGCACTCAGTGTGTGCCTCACGGCTGCTGAGGCCCAAGGGAGGGGTCCTGTGTCCCAGGAAGGCTAGGAACCAGTCAGAGGAGGTTAGTGAGGGGGGAGTGTGAGCACGCACTTCCTGCCTCCTGAGGTGCCTCACCACTGGCCTCCCTTACTCAGCCCCCATGGGATCCCTGGCCCAGAGTCCCCTGGACCCCATCTGGGTCCCCATCAGCCCTTTTCAAAAGGAATAGGGACTTACATGGCCTTGAAAATAGAAAGAATAATAATAGCTACCTCTGATTTATTAATAGTACAGTTGACCCTTGAACAACTTGGATTTGAACTGCATGAGTTCACTTACATGCAGATTTTTTCAATAAATGGGCCTGTCTCTCCTGCTTCCCTTTCCACCTCCTATACTCCTGTCACCCCTATGACCATGAGACCCGACCTTCCTCTCCCTCCTCCTCATCCTACTCAATGTGAAGACAATGAAGTTGAAGGCCTTTATAATAATCCACTTTCAGCTGATGAATAGTAAATATATTTTCTATTTCTTATGATATTCTTAACATTTTTCCCTCTGGCTGATGTCATTGTAAAAGACAGAATATAATACATAGGACATACAAAACACATGTTAAATAACTTTACATGATCTGTAAGGCTTCTAGTCAATAGAGGCTGTTAGTTAAGTTTTGGGGGAGTCAAAAGATTTTTGACTTTGCAGTGGTCAGCACCACTAATCTCCACATTGTTCAAGAATCAACTGTACTTAGCACCCACTAACTGTGCTAAGTTCTTCATGTGAATGATCTCACTGAGTCCTCAGAGCAATCCCATGGCATTGGTGTTGCTTCCGCATTTCACAGAAGAGGAAACTGAGGTGCAGACAGGTTACATTGTTTAGACAAGATCAAGAGCTTGCCAGCAGTACATCCAGTATTCCATCCTGGGCAGACTAGCTCCAGAGTATACAAGCCCATCGCCAGTGTAACAGTCTGTCTGTGGCAAGAAGCAACGAGAGAAGCTGGAAAGAGTGTAGCCTGGTGCCTGGCACAGAATAAGCACCACACCCAGTGGGTCGCCAGCCTCATTCTCTCACCCTCCTTTCTCTTCTCCCAATTTCATTCTTTCATGTTCTTTTTTGAGCTGGGTGAAGTTGAATCTGGCAGTTTGTTGGGGAGACAGTCACACCGTTTTTCACAGAGCCATACAATCTTAGGGGTGGGAGGGGCCGTACCCACTTCCTATTCACAAACCCTCCACCTCTTCTGTGATTATACACCTTCCATGACAGGGATCTCATCCCCTCCCTCACAACCTGTTCCATTCTTGGCCAGCTCAGAATCCTTACAGGTCAGACTACTGGAGACTTTAACTGGGTTGAGCACAATGTGTCTCATCATGTCCTCTCCCTATTGGCCTGCTTCTACACACCAGCCCCCGACTCCCAACCCAGGACATTGTTCTCATTCATTGTACCCATGCTCCCTAATTTGAAAATAAACAAAATCCCCTACTAATTCAGAGCCAAGCTTTCCCTTAAACAAAATGATCTGGATATTTTGTTGCATCCTGACAACAGCCCTGTAAAGGAGATACACCCTTTGTCCCCACTTCACAGATGAGAAAATTAAGTCTCAAAGAGGTTTGATAACTTGCCTAAAGTCACACAATAAGCAATATGCGAGGGAGCTGGAATGCAGACTCAGGCCATTCTCACTCTAAGCCTGTATTCTCGACTGCCATGCCAGACTGCCCTGCTCCTGCCGAGAAACAGCTCTGTCCACAGAGTAATGCTTCCACATGGGGCTCACCCTTTATGCACAGCTGTTGGGGTGCATAAAGAATCCAGGCTTCCAGGCATGAGTGGGTCCTCAGAGGCCAGAGTACTGCCCCTGCTCTCATTGAGGGGCAGTGTGGACCCCAGGTCACCCAGTAATTTGAAAGTCAAGCTAGAGACAGAACATGGGACCTTTCTATAACTTCATTGCAGAGGCTGAGGGTCAACCCAGAGTGGAGCAAGGTTTCTGTGCTGCCTTGAGCTCCATCCCAAGGGCCTCTGAGACGGGCATCCAGGCAGTCAGACTAGGTGTGTGGCCAGCTCTGCCACAGGCTGCTGTGCTCAGGGTCCAGGCCTGCCCACGTGGAGCCCCAGCACCCTCTGCCACTGTTCACAGAGGGCCAAGGCCTCTGCAGCTGCAGAGCTCCAAGCCTCCACCATCCCTCTGCTTCCCTCCCTGCCCCCAGCCCCAGAGCCTCATCTCCAGCCGGTGCCATGGCAACAGAGAGCGCCAGGCCCTGGCAGCCAAAGGAGCCCCTGAGAGGGGTCCCAGGCTGAGGCTGGGGAGGGGGGTGTGGCAGGCGCAGACAAGCAAACCTTCTGTTCCCTGGGCTGCTGCCACCCTGGATCAGCCATGGGCTGGGGTGGGGGCCACAAACAGAATGAGTTCTCAGAGCCAAGTGGGCAGGGGACAGGCAGGCCTTGGGGCCCATTTGTGCTGACCCACCAGCACACAGCCTTCCCCCACCAGCCCAGAGCCCACAAATCCCACGGGGTGGCTAGCTGAGGAGTAAACCCACCATTAATTGGTGCCAATTATGGAACATTGAGATTCCCCTCAGAGCCCTCCTGGGCAGCGGAGCAGAAGGAGAGAAAGCTCCCATGTTTCATTGACCCTCTCACTTTCTCAGCATCTGTTCTCCCACCCCTTTCTACAGTCGCTAACTTAGGTTCTCTGTGCCTCAGTTTCCTCATCAGCAGATCGGGGCTCGTCACTGGCCTGCCAAGGCTATTGAAGGAGTTAATACAAGAAAAATGCTTAGAACAGGGCCCAGCACACAGCCCTGTGCAAAGTTAGTGGACACATTATGATTATTCACTCACTCATGGGAGGGTAAGTCATTCACTCACTCCCTCAGCCTTAAGCACACAGCCAGGACTCTGCTAGATTGGGCTTGTCAGCAAAGGGATCCTGTGATAAATGAGACAGTGCAGAAAAGCCTCTCCCAAAAAGGTTCCTCAGGAAGGGGTGGTTGCTACTATTATTGGGACTGCCAGCAGCAGCCCTTTCTATTGCGTTGAGGCTTGGCCAGGAAAGCCTTGTCCTAACAGCACTCAGGGATTCAGCAGCCAATCCTGGGCCAAACTCAAGTGTAATGACTCCCAGTCCACTGGCTATCAACTAGTTCTTTCCTGTACTTTTATCTTAGTCTCCTAATTTAATTTCCCACAAATCAGGAAATATCCTGTGGAATATTTGTGGGAAACCCACCTAACAACTATTTGGGGATATCTCCCAGTTCCTAATACACATCTGGGATTAGGTCTACAGTAGGTGCTCAATAGATGGTTACATGAGATGAGAAATCAAATTACTGTGTAGGGTCAGCTTTTCTGGTCCTCAGGTCTAGGGCCTCAGCTGCCCCTAATAACACACTAGGCTGGGGGGCTGGGGTGGACAGGCGACGCTGACCCTTTCCTTCTATGGAGGATGGGCTGGTGGGAGCAGAATAGACATTCAGAACTCTGGAGCCAGCAGGCTGTGCCCGATGCCACCCAGTGCAAGGAAATGACACGGGAGCCCTGCCAGGCAGGCAGCAGCTCTAGAGGAAAGCCACTCATTCCTGGGCCCAAGTCTCAGCTTTACTACCTCACAACAGTGTGACTGCTCTGAGTTTAACTTCTCTGAGTCTCAATTTCCTGGAAAATGGCAAAAGAGACCTCCTTTTCCACTGCCAAGGATGCAAAGCACTTGGCATGTCACAAGTCCTCAGTACAGGGTAACTACTGTGCCTAATGATTACCCCAGTGGAGAGGGCTTCCTGAGGGAGGCATCCTTGAGCTAGGCCTCCCAGGTTGGTTGGGTTCTTTGACAGATGATGTCAGGGGAGGGTATTCTTCAGGGCTCCCTAGGAGATAGCAAGGCACCTGGGAGAAATGGCAGGGAGAGATCTGTTAGGCTAGAAATCGGGGCTCTTCAGCAAAGAGTAGGTGAAGCAAGCAGAGGTTACTTAGGAAAAGGATTTGGGGTTTGCTCTAGAGACACCAGTGGCAAACTTTTTAGGGCATTGACGGTGACAGTGGGTGGCTAGCTGCTGTCTGGGCAATCACTGTGAGGTGCAGGGCCTCTACATCGGAGGTGGCATTTTGTGGGAAGGCTATGGATTAGGGTGGGGACATTGGAGGCAGTAAGGCCAGTTTGGGGGATGAAAGCCATTTCAAACCTAGCCTGAACTCACTGACAGGACCTGCTACATAATTTGTCAGGCAAATACAAAATGAAAATGCAGGGCTCCTTGGTAAAAAAGTATTTAGAATTTCAAGATGGTGACTGCAGAGCAATCAACCAACCACAGGTCCTTCTAAGGATGGGGCCCTCATGAGGCTGAATGCTCAAGAAGTTATCCCTACCCCCTAGACTAGAGGGGAGGCCGTCTGTCTGTGTCCATCTGCCCATCCATTGGTTCATCCATCCTCCAATCCATTTATCCATCATTGCATGTATTTATTTATCCAGTCACTATTTCACGATTCATTCAGCAGATAGGCCTCAGGTTGGGAACTGATAAGTACACAGGTACAGGTGAGACGTGAGTGGTCTGCAGTCCACTGAGTCAAACCTGAGCCTTTACCTTCAATACTCTGGTTGGGAGAGGCCAGAGCTTCTATGACATGTTTATAAAGCTGAGCCCTGCCTCTCTAATGCTAACTGGAAACCCCCCATACCAGACCCACTTAGATTCAGCCTCAGGAATGGAGAAGCTGGTGAGATCACTGTGCCTGGGTTTCTACTTCCCAGTAAGCAGGGCAGCAACAAGGATGTGGCAAAACAGCCACAGGAACCCTGGCAGGGACTCTCAGGGGCTAGGGGCAGAGCCAATGGACCTCCAGGGTCACAAATCTTCTCCCTAGGCCTCTCCCCACTTTACATAACAGAAAACTATGGCCAGAATGGAGGAGGGATGTGGCCAAGAGCTCCTCGGTTCAGAAAACTACACAGGAGCATCCAGCTCTTGTCAGGATGGCCTCACTCCAAAGAGACCTGGAGGCTGAGCCGTGGACCACAAAAGGGGAAGTGGCCTCTCTGGGCCCTTAAGGATATGATAAAGATGCAACACCTGTGGCGGCAGGGAAGCCAACCTGGGTTCTGGGCTCAGGGCCATCACTGATGATCTTTATGACCTTAGGTACATCCTTTCCCCTCTCTGGACTCAGTTTCCCACCCATACAATAAACAAGTCCAATCAGGTGACCCCAAAAGTCCTTTCTATCTCTGACATTCAGGAACTTTCTGACCCTCCTGACCCTCCCAAGGGACAGCCCTCTCCATCACAGGGTGGAGAAGCTGGTACCTCTAGCAGATGAAAGGTTTTTCGGCACCTGAGATATCAAATAGCTCTGATCTGAAGCAAAGAGAAGAGAGGAGATTAATGCATTTAAAGTCACATGCTTTGATTTTCAATCTCCTGTGCAGGCTGGGAAGGACGCCCCAGAAAGCACCTGGGTGGGGGCTCTGGGTACAGGCTTAGGGGTTCAGGAAGCTCTTTTTCCCGAGGCATCTTGGGAGGAATATGAGGTGGGCTCCTACACTGAAAGCAACAAGTGTGTGAATTTCACACCCACTCCCACCAAAGGTGGGCCTCTGTGTCCATCCTTCCCCTCACCTCTGGACCCCATCATTCTTCTGAGCCAAAGAAAGCCTTTCTTCCTCTCAAAATCAGAGCATATGGGGTTCAAAAGCCCAGTGTTGGAAGGGATCTAAAAGGCCACAGCATCCACATACGACCCCCAACAAGCCACCTCCTTATGCTCCCTTGCTTAGTACCCAGGAAAATGGGTATGTGGGCTCTACAGGAACACACCCTCTGAGCTCCCAGAGAAACTGAGTGCATTAAGGGGCCGCTCTAATTGTTAGAAAGCTCCTCCTCATTATTACAGGTTGAGGTTTTCCATTAGTTGTCATCGATCCTGACCTCTTTCTGTAATGTGTGGAGAAAGGGTAAGAAAAAAGCCCTTTCATTGTGAAGTTAAATATGCATGATCCCTGAGTACACAGCAAGGCTTGTGCGGCTGCCAATCTGCGCTGGCATGGCTTAGAATCCTGAAATTGTTTTAAGACTGGAAGAAAGCTTAGCAATCATCTGGGACAACCTCCTTGTTTGACTGATGGGAAAACTGAGGCCCCGAGAGGGACTGACTTGCTCACAGTCACACAGGGTTCTAGGGACTGATGACCGCCTCTGGAACATGGATGACCCCTCCACAGCTGAGACTTTTCTTAGAGTTCACTCTGGATCCCCAGAGGTGTCCCGGGCCCCATCCAGACATTTATCTTCAGACTCTGCAGTCAGAAACACATAGGGCAAGACCCAGCTCCACGACTTCCCAGCTATGGGACTTTGGACAATTGACTTAATCTCTCTGGGTATTTCCTTATCTGTGAAGTGGGGAGAGTTTCTACTGCTTGAGGCGGTCGTGATGATTAAATTAGTCCCGTAAATATTTGTTAAGAGCTTACTGAATGCCAGGCATGTGTCAGGTGCTGAGGAATACAGCAGTGAACTCCAACGCAATAGATATAATGCACAACCGAAGTTGCACACAGAGACCGCTCAGGAGGGTTGATTCCTGTTGTATCACCCTGCCCATGATGCTTCCTGGCTAAAGATGCTGTGAGCTCTGGCCCTGGGAAGGCATCCATGCCCTTTGCTTTCTTTCCCCTTACCCTGAATTGGAAGAGAGGGCTGTAAAAAGAGTCCCATTCCAGGGACCCACTGCCCACAGGGTTCTGAGCCATATACAAGGAATGGGTGGGCATTTCGGGGGTGTCTAGGGATCCTTTCATCCCTTTCTCCTTCCCCACCACGCTCAGAAGCTTTTCCTGAGCAAAACACCCAAACCTTCCTCTGTCAGCCTGGGAGACAGTTGGTCTCAGAGTCAGACTGCGGCTTGTGCCCTCAGAATAGACACAGGCCTTTAGAATATACATGCTGTCCAGGTCCCTTTCATGGGCATAGCCCTTTGCAGGTTGCAGACCAATTTCATAGCCAAATGATCTTGTGAAGTAGTGGCCCTCTCTGAACCAGTGGCCTTAGGTCAGCCTGTGAAGTGCAGGAGCTATGCTAAGCACCTAGCCCATGCCGTTGCCTCCTAGAGCCCACCTACTGCCCTGCTGCTCACAGAGGAGAAGACTAGGGGCCAGAAAGGCCAAGGTGCTGGCCCAGAGTCATCCAGCCAGAGTGGAATTAGGGATTAATCTATAGTCATCTGATGCCCAGGCCTGGTGCCATTTGTCCACAGTGCCCATTGCCTCCTAGATATGGCAGCAGCCCAGAGAGAGAACATAGGGGTCTGAGGTTGGCCATACAGCGCGCCAGGACAAGCACCAGGTCTCCTGACTCTGAATTCACAGTGCTTTCCGCAGCCCGCCCCACATCTGTGGGCAATTACAAGTCCCAGCTCTTCTTCCCACAGAGGAGGGCGGGCTGACTGATAACTACTGTCTACCAGGAGGGTGCTGGCCAGATGGTCTCCTTCCTCTCCCAGGACTAAGCCAGGGCCCGGGCGGACCTTGGAGCAGTCAGACTAGAGGCTGCCGTTTCTACTGGGGAAGGTGCTGAAGCCAGGAGCAGGCTCTGTGGGAGGATGGGGATTCTCTCCTCTGGGGAGCACATGGGTTGTGACTTTGGATTCAGGAAGACTTCAGCTTAAATACCAATGCTGCTAACTGGGTGACCCTAAAAAAAGTCACTTGGCCTCTCCAAGCTTGCTTACTTTATCTGCAAAATGGGGGTAACAACACTGAAGTAATAGCACCAATTTCAAAGACCTGCTTTGAGGATTACAAGGTATATGAGGTACCAGGCGCTGTGCTTGCATAGAGTAGGTGCTCAGTGATGGGGACCACCATGACTATATGTCCCCAAGTGCTGTGGATTCAGGGCCTTCTTGGAGAAAGGAAAAGACTGCATGTCTTTAGAACATCTGGGGGTCACAGGGAAGAAGTGTCTCTTCTCACAAGGACACTTCTCCCTGCTTGCAATAGAAAAATGAAGTCTGGAGGAGCCATGTGATGTTTTGGAAGGGCACCTGAAGGAAGGCAGGAGGCCTGGGTTCTGGTCTCAGTAAGTCCCTCTGTCCTCTCACCAGCATGTTTTTTTTGCCTCACGGGCTGTCCAGGGCTGGGCGTTGGGGACAGAACACAAGGTGGAGAAGCCTGGGGCCTGAACAATTTCTGCTATGCAAACAGAACACAAGCAGGTTCCAGCATGAAGTGTATGGCAAGGGTCTGGAAGACTGCAAGAACCCAGGAAGGCTGCCTGGAAGAGGTGGAGCATGGAGGACCCTTGAAAGAAAAGAGATGAGGCAGGGCATTCCAAGCAGGAGGAGAGAGGAGGGCCAATGGCCACAGGCAGGATGATACACATTCCTTCTGGGAATTCTGGGATCTGACTGGCAGGAACAAAAGGCTCAAGTTTGTAGTAAAGGGACAAGGAAAGCTTACACCCTCGCCAAGCTCTGTGACTTACTAACAGTGTGGCTACAGTTATGTGGCTGCTGTGGGTCTCAGTTTCCTTATGTATAGAGCTGAGGTAAATGCAGTCCCTTCCAGCCATACGAGGTTGTGGGTGAGCATTACACAAGCTCATTCTAATCAAGCCCTCAGCATAGGCCTGGCAAGCAGTGCCAGTAAGCATCAGCTGCTGTTAGGAGTAGGGGCTTTTTACAGGCACTAGGGAGCCACAGCAGGATTCTAGGCAGGGAAGCAGTGTGATTGGACTTATGTCTTAGAGAGGCTTGGAGATGGGGTAGAGGCCAGAAAGAGGAAGACAATGAGGGTAGCCGAGCAGCCGCTTGGGACTAAGAGAATCGCTAGCGGTCAAGTCCTTCACAGAGGAGCCCCGAGATAAGGCAGCTGGGGCTCAGATCCCTGGCCCCGGCAGCATGACCACTGGATGCGTTGCCACAGTTCTCCTTCCTCTCCCTAGAACTAGGCTCTGGGGGGGTTGGAAGGACATCTTAGGAATCTGGAAAATTTGCAAATCCATGTAAATCCCCAAAGGTTGCCTAGTGGCCAACGATGGGCCTAGAGCCAGATTCTTATAAGCAAGGCTTGAGCCAAGAGACAGGGGCTAAGGCCCTGAGGTGCCCAGTGTCCTGTTAAGTCCCCTTTCTGTGTATCCTGCTTGCCTTCTCCCAGCTCCCCTCTCCTGCCCCTCTCAGCTTCCCCATCCCAGACTGTGCTTTGGAGGTCCCACTTGGCACCCAGAAACCTTGGGGGATGTTTGCTGAGGGTAGGGGCAGCAGAGGTGAGGAGGCAGAGACCCCTGTCCCAGAGTGGGAGAAAGGAGACAGCAGTCCTCCAGCCCTGACATCCCCTACAATGTCCCAGCCTTTTCTCATCTGGTTTTGTTAAAAATATTTTCCATTTTTTTTACCTACCCAAAGAAGTACAGAGGCACAGGCTGGGACAAAGAGACAGGGCACGGCTGGGGTTCCCACCTTTCCCAGCACTTACCTTGCAGCGATAGCTTCTGTCACCCCCTCCAGGAAGTCCTCCTTACTGCCCTCTTCCTGTTACCAGAAAGATTTTTGCTGGACTCAAGGTGAGCAACAGCTGGGTAGATGGGCAAGCAGACTGGCTACAGGCTCCTGGAGACTCAGAAGAAGGGATGGAGGGAAGGGGGTGCTGTAGGGGTGCGGAGTGGCCCAGTTTCACCTCACTCCCAAAGCATCCTTGGGAGGAGCAGATCAACCAGAGGGGCTACGCTGGGTCTGGTTGTCCGCCAGATGGGCAGGCTGGGCAGAGGGCTCGCTCCCTGGCTCCTCTCTTGTCGCAGTTGATCTCCACTCTGGCTCCGACGCTCACAGAGAGATCCTGGGCCCCAGACCCGCAGACAGAGACTGCAGGACTGCTGGCAGCCCCTGGCGCTCACACCACTGTGAGCTTCCCTGCCCCCCCTCCCACTTGGGGGAAAGGCTGTAGGGCAGCATCTGATTGGCCCAGCTAGGAGTAGCGGGGCGGGGGGCAGGGAGGGTGGACGCGTGCGTCTGTTTTCAATTTCAGTTTTTTCCTTTCTTTCTTTCCCCCCAAGTTTCTTGTTTTTCTTCTTCTTTTCCCTCTGCTTGCTCTCTCCCGTTGCCCGTTCTCTCAGGATGTGAAGGGATGTTTAGAAATTCCACAGCCCACGCCAGCCGCCAGCCGCTGAGTCACTTTTATTCAAGAGTAACCCCACTTGCCTGATGCCCATCTCTGGTGATGGCCTCCCCTTGTCATGGCACCTGGTAGGAAGGAGAAGTCCTTTCTCTGTGCCTCAGTTTCCCCATCTGAAAGGAGACTCTGGTAATCTACATGGTTGATCCAGTCAATATTCATTCATTGAACAAACATACTGAGCACTTACTATGTGCTAATACTGTACTGGGTTCTGGGGACACAGAAGGGAGTAAGATACAGATGGTCTCTGACTTCAGGGACCCCCGGGCTACTGGGAGAGTGGACAGGCAGGTACCTGTGGGGAGGTGAGGGGGCTGAGAGTGCATTTAGAGGGACATCTGACTGAGGCTTGAGAAAACCAGAGAACACTTCTGAGAAGAGGTGACTTGGAAGAGATGAGCGACCCTCCAAGGTGGTCACTTTTCAGAAGGAAAAAACCAAAGCCCAGAGATGAACTAGCACAGACGGGGACAGTGATTTGCCCAAAGTTACCCAGCACACTTCTTTAGATTTCCAGACACGTCCCTTTAGCATCTCAGAGTTCCTAGGTACCAGGAAAGGAGTAGTTGCCTTGTTATATTGATGAATTAACTGAGACCCAGAGGAGCAAATGAGCTTCCCCAGCTCATGCAACAATGGCAGAGCCGGGGCGGAACCAGGTCTCAAGTCTCATGATAGAAGGGACAAAGAACATCTGACCCCACCCAAGACCCACATTCCAGCATAGACTGGCCGTCCTACCCAGCTGCTTCCTACGCTGCCCCTGTGGCTCCTTTCAATCACTCAACAAGATATTTTCAAGGATCTGTTATGTTTGATTTCCATTCTCCTGCCCTTCTTCCCCACCAGGCCTCCTCCAGGTCCTCCACTGGGTCTCTGCCTCCACCCTTACCTCCTCAGGTCAGTCACAGTCACAGACTCCCGGCCCCAGTTGCCAAGAGGCATCGTTCTAAAAGGGTTTAGAGCGCTGAGATGAGCCACCGATTCTCACTACCACACACATGGGAAACTGGATCCTGGAGGAGAAGAAATGTGGCCCAGGTCACATAGCTAGAGCCTTCTACTCTGCCCTCTGCACCTCTGTCTAAACCTTTTCCTCCCCAGTCCCACCTAGGTCCCCTTTCACAGCACAGCGGGACTTGCTCGAGCTGAGATGCCATGCAACCACAGTCTTGTATCTCACAATCATTTCTTGGTCTTGTACCAATGGAGACTGCCCAGCGGACTATCTGGGCTGGGCTGCACAAAAGGAGAAATGTTCTTAGACTGGCTCCAGATCACAGGGTGGGACTCAGGAGGGTCTCTCAAGATAGGGGGACAGGCCAGGGCTTAGCACGGGGGATCTTGATGATATGTCATAGAGCACAGGACCAGGCCCAAATCTTTGGGATTTCTTGTGCTCAAAGAGTCCCTCAGAAAGTTACAACTCCCCTCCCAGCATCTGCCATTCACCTCAAAAGTCTTGGCCCAACGTGTGTAACCAGGACCTCTTAGGGGAAACAAAGAGGTGTTTCAACCGCTCATTCCCAAAGAAAGTAGTCTGGGAGTCAGAAGACCTAGCCACAGAATTATTGGAAGATCTTAGATAAGTCCTTTGTCCTGCCCTAGCCTCAGTTTCCCCATCTATACATATGGGAGTGGACTCTCTGTGTTGGAAGACCCTTGGAGCACTGTGTCTTCAATTTCCCCTAGAGTTGGTCTCTAGCTAGAGAGAGGAGGCTGGTGGGCCCAGGGTTGGGGTACAGCTGGGGGCCAGAGATACAGCACAGAAGGGAGGGGGCAGTAGGTGGTGGCTCCCCGGGGAAGCTGGCGGCCTCCGGTTTCCGGCCAGCCCAGCTGTCCTCTGGCCCATCTGGAATCACTTAGCCCCTACCACCATTAACCCTTGGTGGGCACCAGGACTGTTACTCCTGCTTTCAACTGAGACATGGGTGGGAGACGCAGAGCTTTGTGGAGCACTACGGGGCACTTGCCAGGGGCAGGACAATAGAAACAGAAGTGTCACTACTGGGAGGGCAAGTTCTAGAGCCAGATATAGAGCTAGGTACAAATCCCAATGTCTTCAGTGCCAAGCTGTGTGATCTTGGGCAAGTCACAAGCTCCTGGGCCTCAGTTTCCACCTGTGGAAAATGAACAGAATTCAAAAACCGATTCATAAGACTTTTGAGATTTTAGTGCTTGGTACAACGGCTGAAGTGTTATTACTGGAATAGTGAGTTTCTCTCTTGTGAGCAGCATTCAGTCACTGTGTGCCTCTCAGACAAGCTTTCCCTTTTCTGGGCCTCAGTTTCCCCTTGTGCGCTCTGAAGGAATAAATAATACTCAGGCACATGAGCAGAGCAGCATGTCACACTGGGGTGGTCAATTTGGCCTCCAGCCCCACTGTGAACACGACAAGCCATGGGCATTCTCCCATCTGTCCAGATCCTGCGAGTCCAGTTTGGCCTCAGATAATCCTGCCTTGAGGAAGGCTGCACAGAGAGTGGGTGGGCAGAACATGGACTATGGGGAGCCCTGCCTGAAGGGGCTTGGGATGAGGGGAATGGAGAGGGAAGAGCTCTGGGCCTTGGGGTTCAGCATTGCCCCTCCCCACAGCATGGCGGCACACTCAAGGGTTAAGTGTCTGCACTCTGATTTCAATACTTCCAACCCAGCTTTGCCACTGCCTAGCTGCATGACCCTGCACAGTTATCTTACCTGAACTCTCTGAACCAACTGTTAAATGGGGACACATGTGCCCACCTCCCAGGGTTGTAGAGAGGCCTGAACAAGTCATGCAACTGGCGTTTTGTGCAAGTCCTGGAGCAGAAAGTACCACAAAAGGTGCTGGATCTTCAGGTGTCACTGGCAGCTTCAGTCACAGAAGTCCTCCCCCTGCACCCCCACTTCAGGGAAGGAGGGAAGCTCATTCAAGCTGCCCATTTCACAGCTGAGAGGACTGACGTCAGTAATGGAAAAAGCAACTTGGACAAGGCCACGAGACGTGTCGGCCACAGACTGGGACTGAAACTGAGGCTTTTGTTTAGACTCTTAGGCCCATGCTCTTCCCCAAAGGAGGGAACCGTGTTGAACAGCCCCCCTGCCAAGACCCCCACCCACCCACGCTTGTCAGAACCGGAAGCAGCAGCACTCAGTAGGGTAGGAGGAGGGGGCCGGAAAGGGAGCCTGAGTGGGAGAATTCCCAGTAGGCCTGCTCAGCACTCACTTAAGCAGGGCCAGCGGCCACCACATCTGGCTCTCCCACGCTCCCCTGTGCTCCCCAGGCTGGGGGGAGGAGGACTGATGAGGAAGCAGCACACATGTCCCTGGCATCCACAAAGTCATCTTAGATGTCAGAGCCAGAAGGGCCCTAAGGGATGTGTCTACTGTGCAGGCATGGAAACTGAGGCCCAGAGAGTGGAGAGGGCCTTGCTTGAGGTTCAGTGGGTAGGTAGCCTGGAATACAGGAATCCTGACCCCCAGTTCAGTGTCTTTCCACCTACTCATGCCCTGAGCAAAGCAGGTAAATCCTTGTGCCTGTGGCTGCATGGTGGCTATCCCAGTGGGGGGAAGGGGGGGGCATGTGGGGGATCCTTTGGACTACAATCCCTCCCTAGATCCTAGGACTCCTCCCATCACCAGACTGGAGCCACCCAAGTCTGCCAGGATCCCAGGAGATGAGGACTTTAAGACAGTGCCATTCAGCTTCTCCCTATCCCCCTGCTGGGTCCCTTTCTGTCCAAGACCTCAGGAAACTGGGTCATGTCCTTCTGTTACCCACAGATGGTTCAAGAACACCAGCAGAACAGGGCCCTTGGAAGCCACATATCTCACCCTTACCAGACACGCTGGCTCTTAAGGTCCAGAGAGGGCCAGAACCTGCTTGAGGGCACACAGCAGGTATGGGAGGTATGGGATGGGGGCAGCAGGATTCTAACACCCAGCCTGCTCTGTTTCTCCAACCATCCATCCATGCAACAGAAGTTAATTAAGCATCTACTGTGTGCCCCATCCTTAGAGTTTACAAGCCAACACAGAGGAAACCACAAATTAATAACATCTAGTTGTAACTGTGATGGGAGACATAGAGAATAATGGGCTGGTAGATGGGGGATCTTGCCCAGATAAAATAAGGTTTCTCTGGGGAAGAAATCTTTTTCTTTCTTTCTTTCTTTCTTTCTTTCTTTCTTTCTTTCTTTCTTTCTTTCTTTCTTTCTTTCTTTCTTTCTTTTTTATAGAGATAGAGTCTCACTTTATCACCCTTGGTAGAGTGCCATGGCATCACACAGCTCACAGCAACTTCCAACTCCTGGGCTTA
>CAUYPK010058942.1:0-136387 GCA_963574355.1 Loris lydekkerianus | reverse complement strand
AAGCTAAATTATAGCTTTCACATGAAGGCTATAACCCAACTATAGCACAAGACTATGGGGAAAGGGCCAAGGAAGGGGAAGGGAGGGGGGAGGTTTTGGTGGAGGGAGGGTAATGGGTGGGACCACATCTATGGTGCATGTTAGAAAGGGTACAGGTGATTGCACTAATGTACACAGCTATGATTTAACAATAAAAAAAAATAAAATTTCATTCTAAGTAAAATTAAGCAAGCACTTGAATTCCAATTGTCATTCATTAAATCCATTTCCCTCAAATTCATGAGTTTGGACAATTAAGTTTTCGGAGTCATCCTGGAAAAAGTTCTACATACCTCATTGTGGAATATCACGTTAGTCACCTTTAAGGTGCTCCCCTGGGGAAGCTATGCACCAATACCAGCACCTAGTCCACCCTTCAAAGCAATTTTAAAACTTTTTCTGGAATGGCCATCAGAGCTATTGTTGCATGTGTTCTGGTAATTAAGTTCACAAATTCATCCTAGAAACGGCGCTACATACCTCATTGTTGAACATCACTAAGGTCACCAGATGGCCAAGGGGAGTACTTTGAGGTGACCCTAGTGATATTCAGCAATGAGGTTTATAGCACTTTTTCTAGAATAAGGTCATGACCTTAACTGTCCAGACCCTGTATAACAAAGTTCTAGCCCTCAGTGCCTAAGTATATGAAATAGGGTGGTTGCAAATATAATTCATTCAGATGAGACCAGACTCATCTGTAATAGGGGAGGCTTTAATCCAGCAGGATTGGTATCCATATAAAAGGGAAAAACTCAGATGCAGAAACACACACAGGGAGAACACCCTGGGAAGACGAAGGCAGAGATAGCAATGGTGCCTCTTCATGCTCAAGGACTCCAAAGACTGCCCACAAACCACTGGAAGCCAAGTGCGATGGATGGAGCAGGTCCTCTTTCACAGCCCCGCAGAACTCGGCTAACACCTTGAGTTTGGATTTCTAACCAGCAGAACTGTGAGACCGTAAACATCTGTTGTTTATGCCACCTGGTTTGTGGTGTACAGCCCCAAGCCAACTAATGCTACGCACGTCCATTTATCTCCTGTGCTGTTCTGGACTCGTGGAAAAGGCAGAGGCAGAACCAGCTTTGAATCTTGGCGTCACCACTGCCGCTCTGTCACTTAGACCATATTAAGTACACCTACTGATCTTTATACTAGTCAGGTAGGCTAGATTCTATTACAGTAACAGGAAACTCCAAATCTCAGCCCAGGTAATTAATGTTTTTCCCGAGTCTGCACTGTACATCCCTCAAGCAGAGGCTCTGATCTGTTTAGCTATCCCACATGGAGGCCCAGGCAGGCAGAGGAGACACTGTATGGAACATAGTCAGTCACTGAGTCTGAGGGAAAGAGACCAGTGGTGCCTGCTTCCCATTACTCTGCTCCAAAGGAGGACATATCTCTTCTGCTCACCTTTCATTGGACAAAGCAAATCACATGACCATGCTGGAATGAAGAGAGTGGGGAAGAAATGCAAACAGAGAGGTAACACCAAGTATCTAAAAACAGCCTCCCTGCATCACATCCTTCAAGGATCCTTTATTAGATCCTTAATCTAATAAAGTCCTTCATATATTCGTCCAATGGTATGTATCCAGGTTTTACTGTGTACCAGGTAGTCCCAGACACCAGCCAGATAGCAGTGAACAAGCTGCTGCCTACGGCACACTTTCATTTTTGTTGGAGGAGTTAGCAAAATAAAGAAGAATATAAATTTGTACTACAATTCAGAGACTTATAAGTGCAATGAAGAAAAGCAAAACAGGGTACAGATAGTGAGAGACAACGGAGCAGGGAGGCAGAGGCAGGGTAGATATTTTTGGCAATGAATGCAGATTTCTGCACAATGACAGGTGTGGGCACCCAATAATTTTTTTTTTTTTGTCTTTTCTCCAATACCAGATCATTAGCATCAACAACAGAAGACTCAAAGTGAATTTTGTGACAATTATAAAACACAGAAAAAAAGATTAAAATGCCTAATTCTGGCAAGGATGTAATTTAACTGAAGCAAACATGTATTTCTGCTGGCAGTGGAAATCCCTTTGGAAAGCAATTTGGTGTTCAATTTCATGAGCCAGTGAAATGCTCGTAATCTTGACTTGGTAATTTTTATTCCTATGAATCTATCTCCAAAAGTAATATAATTTAATAATCACAAAGATGACTATTGCAGTGTTAATCATGATAGCAAAACAACCTGAACGTATAGCAATAGGGGAGTGGTTACATAGATTATGGCTTACCAATTACACAGAATACTATGTACTCATTAAAATGATAATTATGCACATTATGGAGCAGTAGGAAAAATGTTTACAGTAGAATTTTATGTTAAGAGGGGATGAAAATTATACCCTATGATTACCGTTATATAAAAATCATATATGTAAATGCGTGAGATTAAAAGAGAACATGGAAAAGTGAAATCTAAGATGTGCAAATTTGCAGTAATTAAAAATTTGCAGTTATCCCTTTACCTCTACCAAATGTTTAAAAAAAGTCCTTCTACAGTATCGCTTATGGAATTAACTCAAAATTATAATTAAAAGGGCCTTAGGAAACAATCCCTCTCCACTCAGTGGATCTGATATTCACAAAAATTCTAACTCGTGTTCCTATGCTCTAGTCTGACCAAACGTTACCCTGCCCTAGTTTCTAAAATCAGCACTTCGGATATTTTTATATTAACTTGCTCTTAAAAAATGCTGCCCCCATGACTACATCCTGAAATTTAGTGAATACCATAATCAACCAGTACATACCTGAAATATATCATACGAACATGTAGATTTTAAATTTTCAAATACTTGATATCTACATTGCTGAAGTTTGGGTAAATCGTCTCTGCCTCCATTGCTTAAAAATGGATGATGGACTCGGGCTTGTAGTTCCCTGACGGTGGCAAGCTTGTCTCTGGGGGATGTTTGACAACGTGTAGAGATAGTTTTGTTGTCACTACATGGGAGAAGGGAGTGTGATCCTGAAATGCATCAGGTAGAGTTCAGGGACGCTGCTACACATCTTACATTGCACAGGAAGACCACAGGGCAACTCCCACAGCAAAGAATTATGTAGCTGAAAAATGTCAACCGTACTGAGAAACCCCAGGTAGGCAAAGAGAAGAATGCAAGTTTGACAGGAAGGAAACCTCGCTTGTAGTTTTACTTCTATTGCTAAAAAGGATACGCTACCCCTTAAATTCTGTTTCTCGATTTCTTTATTTGTCAAATGGAGGTGATTAACATTTACACTACCTCACAGAATGGTTTTGAGAGTAAAGTGGGAAACCTAACATGAGAGTCTTCTGAGAAGCTAAAATGCACCATATCAATATCATCCTTGCTACATACATTTGAAAAATCTTTTGAAGTTGATTTTTTAAAATAAATAACAGTAGAGATAATTTTCATACACTTTCTGCAGAATTGCTTTTGACATTTTAAAATTTGTTATATTTCTCCTCCAGAGTATTAAAGAAAACTGTAACAAAATACTCTCACTTCGTTGATATATTCCAGATAAAATAATCTAGCTCTCTTAATCAATTATCAGCTCCTGTTCTGTGTCCTCTATTTCCCCCAAATCACTGAATCCTGGCCTGTTGCTACAGGCATGTCCAGGATCCTTTGGTAACCACTGAGGCTCAATCTCAAGCTATCACTTCCCCTCTCCTATTTTTTACTTATTACTGCCAATTTGTTACCTCTCATCCACTCCACTGGCCAGCGGCCTGTAACTCATCCATTTCTCCACTCCCCCTCCTGAGATTAACCTCCATCTCTCCCCTGCCTTCCCAGTGGCTAATAGAAATGGCATAGAAGCAATTATATACCAGTAATAATGAGCTTACTCAATGCCTGTACCATTCTCCAACAAAAAGTCTACATTCTGGATAAGGATCCTAGGAGGAGGGCAGAAATCATACAAGATGAACCTGGACTAGTAAAGAAGTACCATAAACACACACAAACATACACATACCATGTGAAAAAAAATAATATCTTCTTCTCACTTATCACAAGGTTCATGGCTGAGACCCTATAAGAAAAGACAGATTAATAAGAGAAAATATACAAATTAGTTTATGTTTTATCATTATGGTCAAAAGATGGCCAAAGGATTATTTTAAGGTAACCATAGTGATATTCAGAAACAAGGTATGTAGCTTTTTTTTTTTTTTTCCACAGCTTTTGGCCAGGGTTAAAACTGACTTTGACTTCTATTATTATCAGTTATTGTTAAAAATGCCTAATACCTACTTGGCAGCCTCCACATGAGCATTCATTTACATATTGATTAAGAACTGGATTTTTTGAGATATTTGATGTAAAGGAAGAAGAGTGAAGGGCAGCAGGCCTCAGGCCTCCCTAAAGGTGCAAGCCTTAATGGCTGGTTGGGGGTGGTGTGGGGGGGGCAGTCATGGTACCCATTGCGGGGCCAGGACGGAAGGCCCATCTGATGAGTAAGAACACAACATGCCCAAAGCCCAGAAAATAAGAGGTAATAGGGCATCTTATTCTATCTCCAAAGGGTCCAAAAGGGAGCAACATGGTTTTGAGAGTCACAGAATAGGACGCAGGAGCGCAGAACAAGATACATGGGTCACTATGAACACTTGTCAGACAGACTATGTTATGGTTCATTAATTATTTCATTTCCAAGCACAGTCGGCAGAATTCTTTCTGATTCACCTGTTCAGATTTCAACTTATTTGGCTTATCATTGTTGCTGGGAGGGCTTCATTTGTTTTCATCCATGCAGATTTTATATTTTTTGATATTTGTGTATCTCAGAACTTCTGTAGTGATCCCACTAAAATTTATGACGTGATGGCACTGAATGAATCTACCAGCAGGTGGCAGCAGTTCAGAAACCACTGAGCTGGAGGGATGTTCCCACTGAGCCTCTGACACTTTTCTCACCCAGAAAGAAAAAGAGCTGTCCTGAAATGATCTGAGAATTCATTCGGCTTGCTATCACCATAGGCATGAAAACCTGAGGACCAAGACAGGCTCAGATTACCAGGTAGAAAATACGATTAGGAGCAGGAAGTAGGAATAAGATAGAAACCCAGGTTTATGGTTTGATTTATTTAACAAATACTTACAAAGCACTTATGTGTCTGGCTATTCTAAAGCATTTCAGAAATATGAATTCTTTGGATCCTCATAAGGGATGATAACTTTTTACCATCAATTTATCCCCAGTGCCTATGATAGTATGACATTCATGACAGGCTCCTAAGAAATGTTTTTTGGGGTTTTTTTTTGGAAGGTAGAAAAGAAAGAGGGAGGGAGGGGAATGGAAGGAAAGGGAGGAGATTAGAAGATGGAAGTATGGAAAGGGAGAGCAGGATGAAGGAATGGATCACTACCCCTAAAAGTCTAGGCTGAATCTACTGAAAATATCTGTCTAGTTCAAGATTGGTTCTAGGGATCAGAATAGAACAGAAAATATAGGTAGAGGAGGGGGAAGTTATGCTATTTTTGAGGAGCGGATGTAAACATGTAACAACAAAATGGCTAAGACTTACGGATGCACGAGCATTATTCATCCGTTAGCTCAGAGAGCCTTACAAAGCCTAGTTACTATTGAAGTTATTATTATTTAATGAGCAAAGAAACACAAGTTTAGTAACTTACTCTAGGTGACACATTCAATAAGAATAAAGCTGAGGGCGGCACCTGTGGCTCAAGGAGTAGGGCACCAGATCCATATACTGGGGGTGGTGGGTTCAATACGGGCCCTGGCCAAAAACTGCAAATAAATACATAAATAAATAAATAATAAAAACAAAGCTGAAACTTAAACCCAAGTGAGATTTTCAGCTCTCAGACACCATGCTAAATCCTAGGCCAGGAGCCAACAGAGTCTGACAAAATAGATGGAAATATGCCTCTACTTTTGAAGCAATCAATGTGGTGCTCTTTTAAGCAATAAAGTTTCTTTATAAATGGGAGAAACAGATTCTACAGAGTCTAATATAGTAAGTATTTATGAAAATGAGTCAGACACCTGTACAGGAACATGGGCAGTGTGGAGTGGTTGGAAGATGCTGAGGATAAAATGCCTTGGCCTTTACATCATATAAATCAATACCTGATGTTCATGGTGACTGTGAAAGGCAGAGGATGTTAAATAAATTCTATGATGTAAATCAAACATATGCAACAGGCTGGAGCCAACATAATTTTAAAACAATTCAATTTGTATGACAAAAATTTTTTGAAAATGGTTTGTACACAAATTATTTTTTAGAAAATTTTTCTTCCTTCCTTCCTTCTTTCCTTCCCTCCCTTCCTTCCTTCTCTCTTTCTTTTGTCTTCAACTAATACCATCACCTGGAAATGGAAAGAATACTTTTTTAATAATAATAAGTACTAGATAGTAAAAATTCTCCTCCAATCAAGAACCAGAATTGTCCTCATTTTAGGCATTTTGTCCAGAGCGTTCCATCTTGAAGGGTCTCAGAGACACACAGCAGCAGAATCATGAAGCTCGGGAAATGTTCTGTGCCCTGATTTCTTAGATTCTTGTTCTAGAACCTCATCTTATTTGTTTTAATCCCAGAGCCTTGTTATCACCCTCACTCTTGAACTTGGCGTGAAATTGTGCTTTCTTAGAATCTGGCCTTAGACCAGAGCTGTCAAATTATTTGACAATTAAATCCCATCCCAATTTATTTGTGATTATTGCCAGGTGACTCAGTTAAGACTGACTGTGAAGCCACATCCAGACTCAACAGAAAGAATCCAGTGGTTGATAAGCTATGTCTGCCATGTTAACAGGAGAATTGAGGGAGAATGTGCTCTACCTGGTTTCTTTGTCTTGGCGTGAGCTTTCCTTCTAGCATAGCCTAAATGGAATTCTATTTGTGTGATCTCATTTCCCTACACTGAAAACAGTGGAGGAGTTAACCCTTTGCAACCCCTGAAAACATATTCTTTCAGGCATGAACTCCTGGGCTGCTTCTCACAGCTATGGAGTTAGCCAAATTTGAACACAGACCGTTTCCCAGCCCAGAGCTACCATAAGTCCCATTTGCTTTCCCATATGATATGCCTACTCCGTGATCTACCAAGTGTCCTGGGACATTGTCCTGGAAATCTGACTGGCTCCTACCATTCCTGCTTTATATATACAACATGCAGTGTGTGTATGTGTGTGTGTGTGTGTGTACATGTGTACATATATATCTCCGTTCTGCCACAATTCTATCTCCCCATACTCCTCTTGCCAATTGCTGCCATATCAGAATTCAGACCTAGAGTTGCTGGATCAAATAATATTTCAAGAAAATCCAGAAATCTAGACTCTCATCACAAAATTTCTAAGTTTTAGTTGAAACGGTTTCTATAAACTGTTTTAGGCTGCATAAGTTAGGTTTGTGCACTCAATGCAGCATGCCAGAAGTTGGTTTTCAGCTTTAAGATGATGATTCTCTGATTACCATTCTCAAGACATATGTAGCCTTTGGCTTCTGAGACCTCTGACTGTCTGTGTTAGGACACATTAGTCTACCAGACTGTGTGGGGCGAGCATTATGTCATGTGACACCCTCGATTAATAGGGATCACAGTCCTTTCTCCCAGCTCATGGAAAGGCCTAAGGCAGTTCTGGCTCTTGACAATAATACATAACGTTAGAATAACCTTGCCTTTCTACTGGGTCATACTCTCATTTTTTTTTTTTTTTTTTGAAGTATTGAGGTTTTATGTGTTTTTTCCATATTGCAGACCTTCTTACTTTCTTTTCAGCTTGTTAACAGTTGAGCCACTGTTGTAGCTCAGACATATTGTCAAACAAGAATGATTCCCAGTTACTTAACGGTGTAGAATGTTGGGTTGTTTTTCTTTGGAATTCTTCCTGAGCTAATAATCTAATACATCATATTCAATTTTGTTCACTCACTGCACTTGGAGAGCATGCTATATATTCCCTACCTAAACTATTGATTATTAAAATTATCTCATAAATTTACCCTTTCCACTTTATCAGATCAATTCTACCAGTTTAATTCCTCTTCTTCCATTACAATGAGCTTCCACACTGCAGCCCAAATAAATATTCTGAAGCTATGGTTTTATCATAATCAGATAAATATGTATAACTAAATTATCTGTAGGATAAAGTCTTTGTACCGAACTATGCAATATTTACTAGAACCTCATAAATATTTAAAGTGGCCTCTTTGCCATTTCACCAGAGAATCTCATATTTAGTCCCAATTCTGCAGACTACTTGCTCTGGCACCTCTGTGACTTGACCTTGTCTGTGCTGGGTAGCATCGCTGATTATTCTCTTCTGCTATCTAGACCTATGGTAACTCTTTCAGGCTCTCATCAAACATGTATTCTCGTTGATCATTTCCTCAACAAACCTTATCTTTGTCATAGCATTCAAGATACATTTTGAGATTTTTAGGTTTTTTTCCTCATATTTTCCTAATACGTTAAGGTGGACAAGCACCATGTATTTATTTCCATAGACCCACTATGCAAGTACTGAAGCTATGAAGTAGTAGGCATGCAGTAAACTATTTTAGTGTAAATAAGTGACTTATTTAATGGTTTTTTTTTTTTGCAATATAGCATAATTATTAAGAGATAGGATTTGGAAAACAGATATAGTTGAATTAAAATTCTAGATCTCTGTTGTAAGTTGGGTAATTTTAAGCAAGTCAATATACCTGGCCTGGCCTCAGTTTGCTCTTTGAAAGATGCCATTAAGAAAATGAAAGGGCAATCTGGAGACTGGGAGAAAATATCTGGAACACATGTACAGATATTCCTAGACTTACAATGAGGTCATGTTCTGATAAACCCATTGGAAGGTGAAAACATGGTTAAGTTGAAAAATGAACTTAATACACTTAATTACCTAGGTCAGGCATGGTGGCTCACACCTATAATCCCAGCACTTTGGGAGGCTTACATGAGAGGATTGCTTGAGACCCAGGAGTTTAGGAGCAGTCTGGACAACAGAGAAAGACCCCCATCTCTACAAAAATAGGAACAATTAGCCAAGCATACGGTGGCACATGCCTGTAGTCCCAGTTACTCTGGAGGCGGACATAGGAGGATTGCTTGAGGCCAGGAGTTGAAAGCTGAAGTAAGCTCTGATTGAAGCGCTATACTTCATCCTGAGCAACAGAGCAAGACCCCGTTTCTAAATTTAAAAATATGTATAAATCTAACCTACTAAAGCTTAACCTAGTCTACTTTAAACATGCACAGAACATTTAAATTAGTTTATTGTTGGGCAAAATCATCAAACACAAAAGATATTTTATCATAAAGTGTTAAATGTCTCATGTAATATATTGAATACTGTACTGAAAGAAAAAAAAACAGAATGGTTGCATGAGTCATGGAGGTAGGATTTCTACTGAGTACATACTGCTTTCTGGTCATTGTAAAAATGGAAATGATAAGTTGAATCATGGTAAGTCAGGGACTATCTGTATAAGACAAAGGACAAGTATGCAGAATATAAAAGACCCCTTGCAACTTAATAGTACATAGACATCTATTAAAAATGATAAGCAAGCTGGTGATGGTGGTTTGTGCCTGTAATCCTAGCACTCTGGGAGGCTGAGGCAAGTGGATTACTCCTGCTCAGGAAGTTTGAGACCAGCCTGAGCAAGAGCACAAGCAAGACCTGGTCTCTACTAAAAATAGGAAAACTAGCCTGGCATTGTGGAAGGTGCCTGTTGTCCCAGCTACTTGGGAGGCTGAGGCAAGAAGGTTGCTCAAGCCCAAGAGTTTGAAGTTGCCATGAGCTATGGTGTCCCAGTACTCTGCCCAAGGCAACAGAGTTAGCATCTGTCTCAAAAAAAAAAAAAAAAAAAAACAATAACAATTTTAACAGACACTTTATAAAAGAACATTTATGAATGGTAAAGAAGTACAGAAATAAATATTCACATCTTTGTATTTTAGAGACATACAAATTAAAGCCACAATGAGATACCACTACATTCTCATTAGAGCAGCTAAAATTAAAAAAAAAAAGTCGGACCATGACATATATTTTTGAGTATGTAGAGCTCTTATTCACCATTGTTAAAAAGTATAAAATGGTACCCTGAGTCTGGCAAACCATATGGCAATTTTATAGTAAGTTAAACATGCATTCATCACATACCCAACTATTGCATTCCCAGAAAGTTATTCAAGAGAAGCAAAAACACATATTCACTCAAAGATTTGTACATGAATATTTACAGAAGTTTTATTTGTAGTAGCTAAAAACTAGATACAGACCAAATGTTCCTCAATAATTAAATAAAAAACAAATCACAGCAGAACTATAAAATGGAAAATTACTCAGAAAAAAGATGAAAAAACTTTGACACATACAACACAAGTGAATATAAAAATCATTATTCTGAGTGATAGAAGTAAAAACAGAAAATAGTCTGTATTTCATTTATATAAAATTCTTAAAAATACAATCTAATTTATAGTAACAGAAAGCAAATCAATAGTTTTATGAGGATGGAAATATAAAGGGATGAATTATAAGGGAATAGGGGAAAACCTTTGGGGATAATGATTATATTCACTTTCTTCCCTGTTGAGTTAGTTTCACAAAGGCACGCATATGTCAAATCAAATCAAATTGTACAAGCTGTTTGTATATACTTGATTTGTACTCAAATTTTATCTTAAAAATTAAAAGGATGAGACATTAGCTGATAAATTAAAAATATGACAAAGCTGAAAAATTTTTTAAAAATGTCAGAAGAAATTATTTTCAAATTATTTATTTTTTAATCATGTTCTTCAATTGTTGGAATTAGGTGGCCACCACTGTCAAGCAGAATGAATTAATGATACGAGGTAATGAACAGTGATATTCTTCATACATGAAGACCTTTAGCATAGCACATTATTGTTCTCATGATGGGTTTTCTACTGATTTTATGCAAAATAACTGAATATAATTATGAGCGTCAGAATGATATCTGTGGTCAGACAATGAAGAAAAGAAACTCAATAGCGTATAGAGAAACTGAGGCTCCCAACCCTGTAGCTCTGTATGTGACCAACTTAGCTACTCAGCCTTCTGGCCATGGACCCTGCTGAAGACCAATCCACTTATTTAACTTGGGAAAAATGTCACTAGACCTATGCTCAGGTGAGGGGTATAGTATAGAGGAAACAGAGAGAGACAGAAGGGAGAAATGGGTGGGCGTAGAGAGAATATAATTTATCACTATATAGGAAAAAGATAGGAAAAAACCAACATACCATCTCATTTAAAGAGTATATTACCCAAGGAAAGTAGGAGATAGGAAATGTGAATCTAATGTTTCTTTAGTACCACTGGTCTCCACATTTCTATCTTAGTGTTAGCACTAAGTGTGATCTAGTACTTAAGGATATAAGTTTTATTTTATTTTACTTATTTTTTGCAGTTTTGGGCCAGGGCTGGGTTTGAACCTGCCACCTCCGGTATATGGGGCTGGTACCCTGCTCCTTTGAGCCACAGGTGCCGCCCAAGGATATAAGTTTTATACACACACACACACAGACACACACACACACACACACACTCACATATATATAGAACACGGTCCCTAAATACTAGCCAGTATCCTTATCTGATGTTCAACCAAAGAAGCAGAGCAGTTATCTGTTAGATTCCTGAGAGATGATATGTGAATCTCCATTTTCAGGGATTTTTAATCCAATTTTGAGCATATGTGGTTTTGGTCTTGCACATGTATGTCATCTTCAGAATTTACCCTCTGTACACACACACCCCGTCACCACCCCCACCAACTCCACCACTGCCATCATCACTTCAGACATGTGTTCACTATGTTCATTACTCATAGTTTCTGCAGCATATTTTCTTAAGACTGAAAAAGAAAATGTGTCATTTAAAATTCTTTTCTTTAGAGAAAAACTTAAAACTGTTGAAAATGATTAAAAATAACCATTCATGATTCAGTTCATGACTGAGCAGCTAGTATTCCACTTGTCCTCATGTAATAAAGAGCTGTAAATCTAAACAAAGTATGATTTTTAAAGCCAGATTTCAGATACTGAGCAATGGAAAGCACACGGCTACAATCCTTATGAGAAGAAACATTCGTAAGGTCGATTTTTCATTCATTCAGGCGTTCTGCCTGGGAAAGATTTCCAAATCATTTTTCATAAAGTTGCGTAAGCAAAAAGCAAGCTATTTGGCTGGATAGGAAAAAAGGTAAGTGGGCAAGAGAAATGGATATTAGAGTTCTGGACTTGCAAGTCACCTAGTGTCATTAGGGCAGAGCCCTGAAAAGAGGAAACTGCAGAGAGGAAGTCAAGGAATTTACATAGATGTTTCCCTGAAGTCATTGGTCACGTGGAGGGCACTACTGTGAAAACAAGCAAACAGTTGCTGGGAAGCAAAGAGGTGAACCGAGACTTCAGAGGTCTCACAGTGTTAAGGAAATATTGACATTCCCATCCAGCCAGATGGTGAGACCCTGATGAAGAACCTGATTGCCAGACCAAGGAGTCCATCCACCTGTTGCCCACGCCAATCAACGGAGAAGTGGTGAGAGATGAACAGTTTCACTTTTATTTACAGAGAAGCCAGCAATTCTGGAAAGCGGTAAGGGTATCTCCCCAGAGAACTGATCTCCCCCTCTTTTCCTTTGTTACCTTTTGTTCTCACAGTCAAGTAAACACGAGCAATGTTATTACTCATCATAGTACATGCCAAACAGATTCCTCCTCACCGATCACGAAGTTACACGCTATCTCCCTATTGTAAAGCAGTTACATCTTCAAAGTATTTTTATTCTAGATGATATTTATAGTCAAAACTTCACTGGGTGCACAGAGTGCCCTGGGTCCTTGGCTGGTACCATGGCGTCCCGTTCCCCAACTTATCTATGACAATAGGCCTTGAAAGTGAATAAACAATCTCCAGATGTCAACCCACAGGCTCATCCCGGCCTTGTTAGGGCCTGACCAGCAACACCCATTTGGGTGAACAGTGGCTGGTAACAAGGTAAAAACCTAGGGAGTCCATGCCATAGGAGTTAGTGAGAACCTAGGAAAACCAGGCCTTAGAAGTTAGTGAGAACCTAGGAAGCCTGTGCCTTAGGAGTTAGTGGGAACCTAGGAATTCCATGTCTTAGGAGTTAATGAGAACCTAGGGAGCCCAGGCCTTAAGAGTTAGTGAGAACCTGGGAAAACCAGGCCTTAGGAGTTAGTGAGAACCTAAGAAGCCTGTGCCTTAGGAGTTAGTGGGAACCTAGGAAGCCTGTGCCTTAGGAGTTAGTGGGAACCTAGGAATTCCATGTCTTAGGAGTTAGTGAGAACCTAGGAAACCTGTGCCTTAGGAGTTAGTGAGAACCTGGGAAAACCAGGCCTTAGGAGTTAGTTAGAACCTAGGAAGCCTGTGCCTTAGGAGTTAGTGAGAACCTGGGAAAACCAGGCCTTAGGAGTTAGTTAGAACCTAGGGAGCCCATGCCTTAGAAGTTAGTGAGAACCTAAGAATTCCATGCCTTAGGAGTTAGTGAGAACCAGCAAGGGGCAAAAAAATACTATATGTAGTTTTAAGGACACAGCAATAAGAATGGTGGTTGTCTTCTTATAGGAAAGTAATAGAAGCCAAAAAACAATAGGATGACATTTTTAATATTTTAAAAGGAAAGCCTATTAACCTAGAGTATATAGCAAAAATACCTATCCAGGAAAAATATCTATTAAAAAATGGAGCCAAAATAAGTACATTTCAGACAAATGCTTAGTAAGCTTAATTTCTGCAGACACACATTACAGAAATAACAAAGGAAGTGCTCAGGACTTAGAGAAACATTCCTGGATGAAAGTCTAGATTTCCCAGGAGGTGCCTGTGACTCAAAGGAGTAGGGCACCGGCCCCATATGCTGGAGGTGGCGGGTTCAAGCCCAGCCCTGGCCAAAAACTGCAAAAAAACAAAAAAAAAAAGAAAGTCTAGACTTCCCAACAGTAATGAAGACCACTGAAAAGGGGGAAAAATGGTAAATATGAAAGATTATTTATATATTTTTTAAAGAATACATTGATTAGAATAATTAAAACATGAAGAGCTCATGGGGTGTATACAACACAAAGAGCAGGAGCCTTAGACTCAACCCTGTGGGTAATTGCAATAAATCCAAATAGAACGAACCACTGCATTTAAAAGACAGCAACTGTCAGAGTAGGAAAAAAAGACCCAACTAACTGCTGATTATAAGGGATCTATTTTAAGTACAAGGACATAGATATGTTCAAAGTAAAAAGATAGGAAATTGTAGACCATGCAAACAATTATTAAAAAACTCAGTGTGGCTACATTGATATCAGACAAAGCACACTTCAAAGAAGACAAAGAGTATTAACAGACAAAGAAGGCAAATTCATCATGAAAAATGTGCCAGTTCATAAGGTTGATATAACAGTCTTAAATACATTTAGGTGAATAACACAGTTTCAAACTGAAAAAGTGAAAAAGGGGGAAAGAAAAACAATAGGCAAATCTATAATCACATCTGAAGACTTTAGCACTTTTCTTTCAGTAATTTCTAGATGAAGCTGACGAAAACTTAGACGAGAATACAGAAAAAATGGGAAAATGCTATTTGCTAAATTTTTAAATATTAAGAGGCTATAAACATTCTTAACTCCATCTAATTGGCATATATGCTGTACCGCAGCCTGTCTGGTCCTTCATCTCAGGGTTTGAAGAATGAAGCCATGGACCGTGTGAAGAAATGAAAGGATAGAGTTTATGGAAAGATAAAAGAGATAGAAAAGGAACAAGGGGGAATTGACCCTCCAGCAGCAGTGGAGGGGGAGGCCCAAGTGGGCCTTCTGTCTAGGGGTTTCAGGACTGCTTTTCCTAACCTTCGGGTAGGGGGGGCTTGGAAAATGTGACAGTTGGTCAGAGCCTGTAGGGGGGAAATAATCCTAAATTAGCAAAGGAATGTGGTCCTTGAAGTCCTCGCCCCCGGGGGTGGGGGTGGGGGTGCTGTAGGATGTGTGCTTTCTAATCCAGGAGGAACCATCAGTCCAGATGAGATACCCATCAGCAGCCTCCTTTTTGGTGATCTTGCTTGAGCCCAGAGAATATGGCCTGGAAAGGGCCTGTCTTTGCCTAGAGATTGGATCTCTGATGAGACTGATTTCTGAGCTCACTCAGGCTGAAAATGAGGGTTCCTGTTCAACCCTGAATGGAAAAATCCTGTATCAACTCAACTGCTATAAATACATTGCTTTCAAGTGTACAGGGAACATTTGTCAAAATAGACCATATGTTGGGCCATAAAAATGAGTCTTAATACACTGAAAAGTTTGAGGACACACAAAATGTGTTTCTTAACCACAACGAAATATGTAAATCTAGAAAGCAATTTGTAAAAGTAGAAAAATCCCCTAGTTCATGAAAACTGAATAACATACTTCTAAATAATCAATGCCTCAAAGAATAAATTGTAATGGAAATTAAAAAATATTCTTTATGATTTATAATTTAAAAAATATTCTTAATCACTCTGATTGTTTTGTAAGAATGGGCAAGAAAGAGTAAGGAAAGGAAGAAACAAGCAGACAAGTGGTAAGTACATAAATTAAATAAAGTGACAATGTTTCAAATAGGAGGGAATGAGCAGACCTGTCAACTTCTGCTTTTGGGTCAGGTAAGATGGGAGCTGTGAGCTAACCTATGATTTAGAACACGTGGATTGATGACCTGAAAAAGATGAGTTGTGGGGAACCGTGGGGGTGTAAGTGACTGAAGAGACAGAGGGGAAAACAGCATGCAGAGACAACTATTTTGAGGTGAGGTGTTCTAAGGGAAGAGAAATAGGGGAAGCTGGTTCAAGAGAGGATTTTTAGAGATGGAACAAATAATACATCAGTGAAGGAAATCGAATAGGGATAAAGTAACTACCTCATCAAATGTGAGAGGGATGAATGCATTGAAGTGACGTCCTTAAGTGAGCAAAAGGCCATGGGAGAGGACGTTTGGCTTTAACTCAAAGCACAAGCAGTTCCACTGTGACAGGAGGATGCAGGGACCATGAGGACTGGGAAATTCTCTTCCGATTGCTTCATCGGCTGAGGATGGGGAAGGTGAAGAGGAGTAGGAAATTGAAAGTTTCAGGAAAGAAAAGGAAACAGGAAGGAGTCATTCGGGTGGACAGGAAAATGGATGGAGTCGGGAATAGAGGATCACAGCCCAGCAGCATAAAGGGCCCAGTTAAGGTAATGGGCTGTGAACAGAAGTGAGACCCGTCATTGGAGCTGCTTGTTTTTCTCCAGACATTTTCACCCGAGCAGGCACAGGTGTAACATCGGCAGGAATTCAAATCTAATTAGGACTGGAGCTTTCCCAGATAAGTGCAAGAATGGTAATGGTGTATTCAAGAAAGTGATTGTAAAGATTGATAATGGAATTGAAGGAAGGAAAGGAGGACACGGGTAAGTAAAGAGCTGGTAGAATGAATGCATTTTAATTCTCAAAGGGAGTTGAAACAAGACAGAACAATAATAGGAGTGACCAGGAAAGACAGATGCTGCTCAGGGAGCAGGATGCTGGGATTTGAGAGTGTGGAGGGATTTTAGTGATCGGTATCATCAGTGGGAACGGAATGACGGTCAGAGTGTTTTAGAGAGAAAAAAAAAATTATTTGAGAACAGTTTTTGAAACTGAGTTGTTAGGCATTTGGAAAAATAATTTATGAGTACTGAAATCACCCACAGTTACGACAGACGTGCTGCTGGCGAGTGACCACTAGCCAGGACACCACATCTTCATGGAATAAGTGGCCTTGGATGGTCATATCTGAGTGTGATCTGTTGATGTGAGATTCACAGATGAAGGGTAGGCTTCCACAGGGAGAATGGTCTGGACAGGGCGCTAGAAGCCAGGAGGCTCCCACCTGACCTCCAGGCCCTGGTGCATTGCAATTGCAGGAGGAAAAACAGCCTCCCTAAAGACAGCCACAGAAGAAAGAGGGTCCTCAGAAGAAAGCCTGGTTCCAAGCTTGTTCTTAATGACAGAACAACCCTGGTCTCTATAAATAGCCCAGGAAAGAATGACTGTCTGTCTCTAAATCTGCTTTTCTGGCTGCTGAAGTGTCTGCTCTATCTTGACACTTCCTGCGGTGCCTTAAAAAAGTGTTAGTGTTGTGTCTCTGCCAGCCCCGGAGCCACTGACAGCTGTGAAGATTTCACACCTATTGATAACAAAACTAGTTTCCACGTGATGAGACACAGGGTCTCTCCCTCTCTCTCCTCTCGCCTTCTCTCCCTTCTTCTTTCCCTTTCTCCCCTTGCCACACCCACTTTGCCCTGTCTCTGTCTTTTGAGATGAAGACAATGAAGAGATAATGATAGTTGGAAACGTTTTTGGCTCCCATTAGAAGCAGAACATAGGAAGACACTCCCAGAAAACACTGAATACAAAACCTAAATATGCGATTTGTCCATATTCCTTAACATGGTTGGTGAGACGTCATGGCTCCTGAAAGTAATCAGAGAGAGTTCTGAAAGGTAAGTGCTCCAAGCAGGGAAAATGTCAGAAGGCTGTATTAAAGGGGCATTATCATTTACGGCCAGATTTCCTTCATGACCCTGGGCACTTTTTTTTTTTTTCTTTTTAAGTTGGTTCCTCAGCGCAGGAAAAATGTTCCCAGGGATTAATTTACTAGACAACTATAGTTAGGAATCAATTTCTAACATTTGTCTAAAGAAATAATGTGAAATAACATGTAGTGAATCCTTCAATAAGTTTTATTTCCTAACATGGCTGGCAATAGAGATAGGATCCCTGAAGGAGGTCCAGATATTGAAATTCCAGACCCTAATTCAACCCTGGTCTCAGCTTCAGTATCTCCGTCTCAAAGAACCCCTTTCCCTCCACATGTACTTATCATTCCCTTTATAGTCTCCTGTTGTGCCCTGTAATTGTCTTTTGTAGTTCTTTTCAAACGTGTACATTTGTATTTATTTAATGAATAACTTTCCTGTAGAACTGTAAGTTCTATGCAGCCAGGGAGCTCATACCACTGGCTTCCACACACAAAGTGGTCAACCAATACTTATTTCCTATCTGCCAGACTTCAAATAACACACTGACTGAACTTTAACGTCTTCAAATCCAGTGCCAACTCAATGGAACCATAAGAGTCTAATATGTAAGAGTGCTTAAACATCTTTGGAGTGTTAATCAAATGTAAAGAATTTCCGAATCCATAAACAACTTTCTAATACTGTCTAGTAAAACTTTCTAAACTTTCTAGTACCTCTCTCTTATCTACAGAGAATGTGTTTTAAGACCCCTGGCAGATAATACTAAACCCTCTATATATACACTATAGTTTTTCATATCCATACATATACAATGTTTAATTTATAAATTAGTCATAGTAACAGAACAACAACTACTAATAAAATAGAACAGTTATAACAATATGCCATCATCGCTACTCCTGTTGGGGCCATTATTAAGTAAAATAAGGTTACCTGAACACCATTATTAAGTAAAATGAGGGTGACTTGAACAGAAGCGCTGCCACATCACTATGAATGTCTCTTTGATAACGGAGACAGATGCTAAGTGACAACAGGTGAGACGCACCCACAGCCTGGACATGCTGGGCCAGGAGACCATTCTTCTCACCACTCAGGTGGAATGAAACAGGATGCTGTGAGATTTCATCACACTGCTGAGAATGGTACTTAATTTAAAACTTACGGACTATTTCAGAATTTTTCTATTTAGCATTTTCAGACCATGGTTGACAACAGGTAACTAAACTTTTGACAGTGAAACTGTACATAGGGAGGATTACTGTAGATTCACATGATTAATTTACCATCAACTTCTACTTCCCCTAGGAACAAGGATTTATTTTCCATAGTATTCTTTAATTACTTTTCAATATTGGGCTTCAAGTAATAAAGAAAACCTTGGGAATTTGAGAACTTACTTTAAATTTGATTAGACTTATTAACATACCCCCCAAAACTTTGAATTAAAGAATTCTGAGAAGAAAAGTCACCTGCGGGTTTTCAGAGATCCCCCTACTGTCTGCTTTAAGTACTGCAAGTAATGGATTCTCTTATTATTTTGTTGAGATTCTTATTGTCATCATGGCAACAGATGAAGATGAGGAGAAGTAAGGTACATCCTCACTCATGAGATAAGATGACAATTTTAAAGGTTGACTCAGGTTTCCTGACTTCTAATATTAACACTTCAGCCATTCATTCATACACATATCCATCCATTCACCCCTCCAACAGATATTTAGTGAGCAAGTATTCTGTGTTTAGGATATAAAGAAATGCAGCAAGGACATGATAAGTCATTATTTAAATCCTATAATATTTTGCGTGTACTTGTTGTAAGGATTATGACAATTATGCTGTGACACAGAAGAAGGCCACGCAATTCAGAATAGCAGGTGCAAGATATACTTTTTTGGGTAAGGAGCCACCTGGGCAAAGATCTAAAGAATTAATAGTAAGAAATCAGCATGAAAAAGAAGATAGGGATACTATTTCAGGAAAATGAAGTCAAATATACAAAGGCATAGAGATAAGAGAGAAATTGGTGACTTTTAATTATTTTTGGTCATTTAATACTGTTAGAGATAAAAATAAGTATGCTGGGAGGAAAGAGTGGGGTTTTCAGGAGCCCAGAGAGGACTGCAGATACGCAGTCATGAAAGTCTACATATGTTTAGACTTTATCTTAAATGTGAACAGAAGCAATGACTTGAATATTGGCCTGTAGAAATAATTTATTCTGTGTTCTTCAGATTAATAGTCAAGAGAAAAGTAGAACTGGAAAATGGCACATGTGTGTGGAGCCTTTGCTGTATTATCTATATGTGGGCTGACTATGTGTCTTCTATTTGCTAGGTAGAAGCCTTCATTAATTCAAAGAAATCTAGCTGGGCAAGGTGGTGGCTCACACCTGTAATCCTAGCACTTTAGAAGGGCAAGGTGGGTGGATTGCTTGAGCTCAAGGGTTCCAGAATAGCCTGAGCAAGAGCAAGACTCTGTCTTTACTAAAAATAGAAAAACTAGCTGGGCATTCTGGTGGGTGTCCATAGTCTCAGACACTCAGGCAGCTGAGGCAGGAAGATCTCTTGAACCCAAAGGTTTGAGGTTGCTGTGACCTAAGATGACACCATAGGCACTCTGCCTAGGGTGACAGAGTAAAATTCTGTGAAAGAAAGAAAGAAAGAAAGAAAGAGAGAGAGAAAGAAAGAAAGGAAGGAAGGAAGGAAGGAAGGAAGGAAGGAAGGAAGGAAGGAAGGAAGGAAATCTTGAAAAATCTATGAACTAATACTAGTGAGATTCACTATTTCAGAGCCTCTCTCTCTGTCTCTCTCTCTCTCTCTCTCTCTCTCTCTCTCTCTGTCTGTCTGTTTCTCTCTCTTTTTTATTCTTTTGAAACTGAGTCCCACTGTTTCCTCAGGCTAGAGTGCTCTGGTGTCATAGCTCACAGCAACCTCAAGCTCCTGGGCTCAAGCGATCCTCCTGCCTCAGACTCCTGAGTAGCTGAGATTACAGGCATGTGCCACCACGGCTGGCTAGTTTTTCTATTTCTAGTAGAGACTAGGTCTTATTCTTGCTCAGAATGATCTCAAACTCCTGAGCTGCAGGGGATCCTTGGCCTCGGCCTTCCAGAATGCTAGGATTACAGGTATGAGTCACCTTGCCTGGCTAAGAGCCTTCTCTTCATTGTGTAAAACCAACCATCCCAAAGCCAATAAAAAGTAACACCTTATCGGAGGTCACCTGACCATTTACCATTTTAGCTATAATTGTTAATTCCTTAAATAACTGCTATTATTTATATGTCAAATATATTTTATTTTACTTTTCTGATACAGTCTCACACTGCTCTCCAGAGTATAGTGTTGTTATCATAGCTCACTGTAGCCTCCAAATCCTGGGATCAAGTGGTCCTCCCACCTCACCCTTGCAAGGTGCTAGGATTACAGGCATGAGCCACTATATTTTCTAATTTTTCTGGAATAGTTATATTTTCATGAAATAGATTTCTTTTCAATAAACTTAATTTATTCAATGCACAATTAAAAATTTATTTAGATTTATTAAGACTATGAATTGTAATGTTTCCAACACACACACACACACACAAATGATTGTGGTATCCCATTTACTCTGATTTGATCATTATACATTATATGCAGTTATCAAAATATCACACGTACCACCAAAATACATATATCTGTTGTATATTGATAAAAAACAACAAAAAACAAACAAAAAAGAATATAGAGATTTTTCTCAGTCAGACAGAAGGAATAAGTTTGACTTCTTTTTTAAACCACACATCATGGTGAATATAGTTAATAATGGCATTTGTACTTTACACTATCACCAAGACAGTACATTTCTAATTTTCTCATCATAAAAAATAGTGTTGAATTGAGGTGATAGATATGTTTAGAATCTTAATCTAATCTTTTCCACATTGTATTTAGAAATCATTACACTACTTTGTACCAAACAAATACATCTACTTTGAATTACCAATATATATGTACATATAATTAAAAAGACTATGTGTTGGACTGGATATATTAAAAAATGAAACTTTGCCTGAGAAAAAGCTTATAATCACCTTTTTTTTGGTTTATAAAGACCACTTAAAGAGCAGTATTTTCTTCAGTCTGAGAGGTGGTCAGCAGTGTAGTCCCCTATACATGGCTGCCCCCATGGTCAGTGGGATACTGGAGGGCTGATAGTGTCTGACCTCTGGGGGTGAACATTGTGGTCCTCACCTTGCTGTTTCTTGGATTATTGTTTTTAAAGGAATTCAGCTGCCATGTCATGAAGCCACTTAAGAAGTCTATGTAGAGGTCCCCTTGATAAAAAAACTAAAACCTCTGCTGACAGCCAGCACCACCTTGCCATATACATGAGCATTCTTGGAACCAGCTCCTGCAGCCCCAGGAAACCATACGGTTGCAACCCTTATGAGGTTTTGACTAAAATCTCATGAGAGAATCTGAGCCAGAACCAACCAGCTAAGTACAACTGAATCCCTTACCTACAGAACTGTGTGAGACAAGGAATGATTCTTTTGTTTGTTTTGTGTATGTGAGATTTTTAAAAATTTAATGAGGCTTCTTCTGAGTTGAATGTGTGTAACAGGCCTTGAGCACATGGCCTCATGAGGTCCTGAGGAGATGTGCCCACAGCGGCTGGGTTAAAGTTTGGTTTTACCCCTTCTTGAAGACAGGAAAAGATCCTAAGTCAGCAGGTGGATGGTGTACATTGGTTTGGCAAAACAAGGAGGGACATCTCCAAGATTGTGGGGGCAGGTCTTACAAGTTAGAAGAGAGTTTAAATATTCCTTGATTTGTATCTTGTTAAATAAATGAAGCATTCTCTAAAGGGTTGGAATGTTTTAACGTAAGAGGAAGATGTCTGTGAATCAGAGACAAACCACTGGACCTTGATTTGTTAAATAAATTGGCAGCCTGCAGGGATGATTCTAGTTTTGTCTTGGACAGACTTAGGTCTGTTAATGACTTATAAAGAAGGGAGGGAGCATGAGAGGGCATCTGTGACCTCCATGGTCAATAACTCAGCTTTAGGATATTTCTGGGGTCCTCTTGGCTAAGAGGAGGTGAATTCAGTCATCTAGGGGTGTAAGATTTTATTTTAGCTCATAATTTCCCCCCTTTGGCCAAGATTTGTCAGAAGCAGCATCAGTTTCCAAACTTTAATTTGGTCCCATATTGCCAGGGTTCCTCCAGGCCCTGAGAGGGATACTTGTGTGGACAAGAGGACTTAAGGGCCAGAAAGGCTTATAGCCAATTAAACATCCTAGACCAGATGGGACTGGAGGTAGACAGGCACTTATCAACCCTTTAAAACCTTCTAGGCAGCATGAGAGTAAAAACCAAAATGCCAAGGTCAAGGTTATAAAATCAATTTACCTCTAAGTGTTGAGTTACTGTACTCTTCATTTTAGTTGAAGACTTGAAGAAATTTCTTATTGTTGGGAGGCCTAATGCAGCCCCACACAAACCCTTCTTCCTCCCCCTTCCTCTCCCCCTCTTCCTCTCCTCCTAAGACAAAAGATGCAAAAGACCGAGTTAACCCCCCACCTTGAAGTTGGCATGAAAGGACCCTAACTTACCAAAGCCCTCCAGGCAAGCCATGAAAATTTGCCCATGCTATAAGGCCCCATGTAGAAGGGGTCTCTACCTGCCCCCAGGAACGAATGCTCCTCTTTCTTCTTGTTTTATCACAATATTTTTATAATTTTTCCTAAGGTGTCTGATAAATTTCTTGTTTTAGTTTTAATTGCATAAACCCTGTAGCTAAAAACAATTATGCCCAGGTAGGTCTAAATCTATGGCAAGCAGGAAATTCTTTATGGTTGGGATGGATATTTGGACCAAGTTGCCAGTAAAAGGCAAAGCCTGTCCTTTAGTATTTTTTTAGGCACCTATGTGCCCATCCTTGATCTGGAGGGTCTAATCCAATTTCAGATCTTGAAATCACATAGGCCTACCTCATTCACAATAGTCCCTGGGCCTAGAGTATTAAGCCACAAAGTTTTGAAATAATTTAATACATAGAAACTAAAGCTACCTAATATATCCTTATCAAGAGACATAATACAATCTACAATGGATTACTAATAATCTCAGGTAATTACAAATCTGTTGCTATCAGATGTACTACTCAAAAAGAAAAAAAATGTTTGGGGCCTCCCAAAGATGTACATTCAAAAAGATCTAAGTACTCAGAACCTATGAATATCTTATCTTACATGCCAAAAGGGAGTGTAGATGTTATTAAATTAAGGATTTTGAGATTGGGAGATCATCCTGGGTTATCCTGGTGGGTATAGGTAATCACGAGAGTTCTTAGGGGAGATGACAAAGTGTCAAGTGAGATGTAGAAGATGAAACAATAAAAGAAAGAGGTGACCATGACCCACAGGACACAGGCAGCCTCTAGATGCAGAAATAGCCACGGAAATGGATTCCCCAGTGAAACCTCCAGAATGAACAGAGCCCTGCCAATGCTTTAATTTTAGGGACCTCCCGATTCGTAACAGAATAAAATTGTTGTTTTCAGCCACTAAATCTGTAGTAATTTGTTACAACAGCCAACGGGAAACTAAAACAGTAAATTAATATTGTGCTACAAAGGCAAAAAAAAAAAAAAAAAAAAGTCAAAACAGTGGTTGATTCCATTACTTTATCTTAATAAAGCCCTTCTGAGCCTAAAAATCACTAGATTTTATTCTGAACTAATGCCTTCCAATGGCAGCAATCTGCAATGTAAAGAAATTCAAAGGACTCTCATCATTTAATTAAGAAACATATTTGGCAATGCTAAGCCTCTTGCACTTTTACCCAAAATGCAAAGGTTTCTGATGCAAGGAAAGAAATCCTGTTGCTAGCATGAGCTTGGTAAATATTAACCAAAAGTATTTTTAGCAATAAAACTAATTTGAGAATCTTTGGGTACTTTTTCTTTTCATAACTGGATTTGATTCAGTGTTAATTTTTTTTTTTTTCAGTGCTAATAACAAACCTAATACTTCCATAGCCTTTCACAAAAGCTGTCACATATATGTCTCAGGTGATCCTCACAGTGCCCCCATGAAGCGAGTAAAACGATTACTGCTATTTTTAGTTTAATTCATGAAGAGCCTAAATCTCAGCTGTTCTTAAATGCATTCTTGAATGTCACCCAACTATGACTACTCAGGGCAGTGAAAGGAGATTGCTTATTCATTTCATTACCAAGGCTTCACTTTATACTGTGCTTTTCTACTGCAAGTTAAAGAAAACAATACTTAATCAGAAAAATAACTGGTTAAACTGTTTATCATTCTTTTTCCTTTTCTTTTCCAAATTAATGTTGAGCACCTGTTGTGTTCCCCAGGCCTATGGCAGTGAAAAAGATGCAATCTCTCTCTTTGAGAATCTTATTTGTGTGGGAGATGATGCTAACAAGCAGGCTGGCATTTACCCTGAAGGCTTGAAATCACACAGGCCTACCTCATTCACAATAGTCACTGGGCCTAGAGTATTAAGCCACAAAGTTTGGAAATAATTTAATACATAGAAACTAAAGCTATCTAATATACCCTTATCAAGAGACATAATGGGGGCTGTGTCAGGGAAACAGCCAGCAGGGGACACTGATCTAGAAATGGGGACTTTGTGGAGGACTTCTCAGATGTAATAACTCAAATTTGTGAATTAGAGCTGCAAACGTTAGCTGGACCAACGGGAAACAGAGGTGGGGCAAGGTGTTCCAGGAAGAAGAAGCACAGGACCTGGGAAGAGGCTTCCAAGAATGCTCCAATAGAGAGAAGCCTCACATTGGAACAAACTGACCGTGGAACAGATGCCACCCTGATGCCGGCAACACAGCGAGCGCTGAGCCTTCCTGGTCCAGGAGGGCGCCTGAAAAGAATTTTTTGTTAACATTTTTTTTTTTCTCAAGAAATTGTCAGATTTTTATGGTATCAAAGTCTTAATTTGTTCACTTCGTATCTCAACGGGCTGTCTCTGGATTCTTTCTAAAAGAACTCCTAAAATACACCTGTCTTTTCAGATGGTACATAAATTCCTCCTAGCTTTTGACCATGAGTATCCCCTTCTTTTGAATCCTGCCAATCTTACCTTTCCCCAGATCCCTTTCCTTTATTGAATATTCACCTGGGGATTATTTTCCATGTGCTAGGCTCATGCACTTGGGCGATGAGCAGATGTGGTGAGAACATTTTAAAAAGTCATTAGTATATCACTTTGCAAATTGCTTAACTCCAGAAATATGTGGCCTAGAGTATAGAAAGCATTTTAATAGCTTAGAAATGCAAAATTAATGCACAGCAATGCTATGTCAAACAACAGTTAATTTGCTTACCTCGTTGTATGCTGTACCATTTAATAAGCAACCAAAATTAATTCTCCAGGGGTCATGCTGAGGACCTTAAAATAGATCAGTATCTTTTCTTACACGAAAGATTTACCAGTAGGTTAAATGAATTCATTTATTAAATATAGCCGAGTTATTTATTTTTCTGGGTTTTAAAAAGGGCAGACGTGTATCCTCTCTTAACTATTTGAAATATGGGATTACAATGTCAAAATGATGTATTAAGAAAATTCATAAGGAGTCCCGAAGGATGTAGTGGTCAGCACCTTACACTGGACAGGCACAAGGAGACACTTTGTCATTAGGGCAGAAACTTTAACTGTGCCTGGCATCCAGCAGGTATTTAGTGGTTCAGTGAGTAAACACATGCTGTATGCTGTGGCCTGAGTCCCTTCCCAGCCCCCCCGCCAAATTCATACGATGATGTCCCAACATTAAGTACTACAGAATGTGACCTTATTTGGAAATAGGATTTTACAAAGATAATCAAGTTAAAATGAGGTCAAGTCTGAGCCTAAATTAAGTACCTATATACTCGAGTATAAGCCGAGTTTTTCCGGCACAAAATTTGTGCTGAGTTTAGGTTTTGGGGCACAAATTTTGTGCTGGAAAAAACTTGGCTTATACTCGAGTATATATGGTATGTCTGGGTTCTGCATGAAAAGGGGAACTCAGGAGATAGACCTGCACACAGGGAGAATATCAGGTCAAGATGGAGGCAGAGATGGGGATGATGCTTCTATAAGCCGATGAATGCCAAGGTCACAGCAAACCACCAGGAAGTGGGCAAGGAGCCTGGAACCGAGCACTCTCACAGCCTTGACAGGAATCAGCCTTACCAACAACCTGTTTCTAGCTTTACAGCCTCAAGAACTGAGACCAAAATATTCCTGTTGTTGGAGCTAGCTAGTTTACGGTACATTGTTATACAAGCCCTAACACAATAAAACTGTCTTTCTAGTTAAGTCTTAGATACTCAAGTTACAGGCTACCTTAAATTTAATATTCTATTATAACTTTCTTAAGTTCTTCAGTTGTGTTTATATCAGTATTTGGCTACCTAACTTCCTTCCTTCCTTCCTTCCTTCCTTCCTTCCTTCCTCTCTTTCTTTCTTTTTTGCCATCATCATCATCATCATCATCATTATTGGGGATTCATGATTACATTTGTTAGGCAAAGTCCCTCTTGCAATCATGTCTTGCCCCCAAAAGGTGTGGCACACACCAAGGCCCCACCTTCCTTCCTCTTTTCCTCTCTCTGCTCTTCTGCTCTTCCTTTCCTTACCTATTTTTTTTTTTTTTAGACAGAGGCTCACTATGTCACCCTCAGTAGAGTGCTATTATGTCACAGCTCACAGCAACCTCCAGCTCTTGGGCTTAAGCGATTCTCTTGCCTCAGCCTCTCAAGTAGCTGGACTACAGGTGCCAGCCACAACACCTGTTTTTTGTTGCAGTTGTTATTGTTATTTTAGCTGGTCCAGGCTGGGTTGGAACCTGCCAGTCTCAGCGTATGTGGCTGGCACCATAACCACTCTGCTACAGGTGCAGAGCCTCTAAATTCTTTTTTTTTTTTTTTTTTTGCAGTTTTTGGCCAGGGCTGGGTTTGAACCCACCACCTGCAGTATATGGGGCCAGCGCCCTACTCCTTTGAGTCACAGGCGCCCCCTGCCCCTAACTTCTTTATAAAACAGTATATTAACCTATTTTCTTTGCCTGGGTGAAGGCAAAGAGGGTGAAGGCCTTCTAGGTCCTTCAGCTTTTGACTGAATCCAAATTTTACAGAACAAATCCTTTTATTAAAAGGGGTGCAGCAGAGAAAGATGAAGCTTGTCTTGTTCCCTATGGTACTTAAGGAAAGAACACCCTTGAAACTGGCCTTGAAAAAGAACTAAAAAGCTGAAGGCCACAGTTTCCCCACTCCTTGAGAAGCTTCTGTATATGCTTGTCTGAGGGTTAAATAAAATGATCACCACAAAATACAAAGCTGCCTGGGAAAAAGGCTGCAATAAATGAAATTTCCAAGCATACAGTTGAACTTAGTGTGAAAAAAATACATTTTGAATTTGGACATTATGGGTTTAAGTTCTTACTAACCATATGACCTTGAGCAAGCTATTACACATAATCTCATCGTGTTCACAGACAGGTGACATTTCTTCGTGTTTCTTTGTAATCATTTTGTGATGTGTTGTAAAGGTGATCATGTAATATGTGAAAATCTCTTAGCAAGTACTTGATTAGGAACAGTGTTATTATTACCCATCTAGTACTAAAACAGCTGCTAGATACAGAGTGGGAACCGAGAATTGTTAAGTTTCAAAAGTGAAAAAGTCAGTTTTACTTCTTGGAAAACACACACAAAAAGAAGCATATGAAACGATTATAGTTAGGAAATCTAGCTGCTGAACAAATAAACCACCAAATTTCCACAGCCAAACCCAGCACAAGTTTATTTCTTATGCAAAAGTCCAAAGTGACCATTCCTGTTTGACAGGATTTCCTTCCTACAGTGATTCTTGGAAGCTCCATGTCCTCTGCCTTCAGCCAGCAGAAGAAAAATGGGAAAGAGTGTGGCAGACATTGGAGAGAATATAACAACTTTAACAAAACACCCACTCCAAAAGTGACTACCCCACTTTGCCACACGTTCCATTGATGAGAACAATTGAACCTCGATGCTAAAGGGACAGGAAACACAGTCACTGGCTCAGTAGAACTCCCAGCAACAAGGTCGCACTGTGAAAGGAGGTGACGGTTTATCCACATTTGTCACGGACCTACACCAACATCCAGAGACCAAGTGGAGGGAGCCCAACACGGGAAGAAGCACTGAATATAGTCTGGGTATAAAACCACCTCTTCTCAAAACTCCAGACTGGAACTCGGGAGTTCTGGGCCACTTTCAAACCCACTGTTAGTTGTATAATCAACAACACAAAATCCTAGCTGGTGGTAGAAGCAGGAGAGAAAGAGGGAAAAAGAACATGCTATTAAACCCTATTTAGGAACATGGTTAGTATTATAAGATTCCGGAGTGATGTTGTAAATAAAGAATTCAAGCTTATGGTTGAAGAGTGTTGACATAGTTCTGTTTGCGCTCATCCCTGGTAGTTCACGGCTATACATCAGAATGAACGTAATTACTGGTACAGCCATTCTTCAGGGCTTCAATTATAGACATGGACTTAGTGTGTGATAGGTCTGACCTTATGAGGTATGACTGGGTTTTCTGATTTTTTTTGTTATTTTGCTTGATAGACGATCCTTAAAGCAAGGTTAGTATTCAACAGCAGCACTTGCCTTTTAAGAAGACCTTTGCTCAAAATTAGCTATGTCAGCAGCACCACTGAACAATTAGCGGTCAAGAAACTCTGAATTTCAGGGCTGACAATGCCGCTCATTGAATGGCAATGCATGGTGGGCAGATGCATAAGGAACCTGCCAGGCTGGGAATGTACTTTCTAAGAACTAATAAGCCAAACTAAATGGCTTATGGCTGGTCCCAGGACGGGGGGAATAAAAGCTATCTAAAGGGAAATATGCACCAGCCAGCACTAATGTATCTGTCAGCCAACTGTTCCATATTAAAGTGAATCAATAGAAAATGCTTTCCTAGAGGTCAGACTTGGATTCAATTTGAAAATAACTCATCGTATTAAATTTTCATTAAAAATTATGTCATCATAACACAAGGGTAGCATTTATTTGATATGTAATATTTTAAATTATAAAATTTAACAATGTAGAATTGTGTATTTATAATATTCATAATAAGTGATGAAATCACCTATTATCACAGTGAGAAAAATTAAATAAATGTTGAAAAATTAAATAAATGTGTGGCATACATTTTCTATGGCTGAAGAGTTTCTTCACCTGTATTCCTTAAGATGCTATTTCTGTAAGTAACAATAAAAGGAGTACATCTGTCATTTTATCAGCAAATATTATTAAGGCTGAGGAACAAATGATTCTCAAGAAAAACATGAACTTTCTATGTGCCACTTTTATTGATTGAATAGTTGAGTCTCATTAAAAAGATACAGTATTAATTTAGGTTCTAAACCTATTTAAATATTCCATTAAAGTTCATCAAAGAAAAAGTACTAGCAAAATAATTTAGTACCAAAAGGTAGCTAGTAATTCATAAGAATTGGCATACTAAAAATAATTATAGTACGAAATAATTGCTTATTGGAAATAATGTTTCAGAAGTTGCATCGAATGGCTTGGTTCTCCTGTTTGCCAGGTCAAACGAGATGAGTCCAATCTGTTTAATATCCTCTCTCATACAACTAAATATCCTCTCTCATACAACTTACATGCTTAGGAGCACAAGTTTGGGTAATAAAACAGAAGCCTATTTTGAGTGACTCAAGCATTTAGTGAAAAGCTACCATTTTCATGGCTAGGCTTAAAGGAAGACATTTTACCAATACAGAAAAATTACATAATAATTTATAAATTACAAGGAGGAAAACTTGAGGTTTGGAAATTAATTCTCTGTCTAGAACTAAGAGGGGAAATAAAACAAACAAAAACTAAAAGCATTACAGAAGTGACTACAATAATTCCATGTGTATGCTACTGACTTGCTAAATTGCTTTAGTTTTTCTATGAAAAGTAGAAAGGTTCAGTGGAAGGGATTAATCGCTGAGTTTGGAGACATACAATGTATGACTTTGGACAAACCATTGCAGACACACTTGTGGACACACTGTGGGCTTCAATTACTTGAGATGGAATCAAAGGGTTAGGTTGGTCGACTAACTTTTCTTTTGCTCCAGCACGCTTGGCCTCTTTGTTTCATCCTTCTTGTTCTAGGGTTCCCTGTTCAAGGATATGAAGAAGGAAGTGGCACCTCCTTCGAGCTAGAGTGGGACCGGCAGAGATCTTGAATGTTCTCAGAGATCTTGCAATTAAAGTCTAGAAGGACAGAAACGTCAGCTGGTGGCACGGTCTGCACTGAAGGAAGGCCTTTTAAAACATGCGGTACCCCTACACTCAACCTCAACTATTGTAAGTGGTTGTTAGTCCCATATATTTAGTTTAGATTCTAGAGAGACTTTTTTAGATCACAGTGAGAAAAATTAAATAAATGTTGAAAGGAGCCCACTTATTACTGGGAACAGGCCATCCTTTACAGAGTTGAAGCCAGTACCATCCTGACACCAATGTTGGGGCAGGACACAGCAACAATAACAGAGAAAACCGCAGACCGATATCTCTTAGAACATAGATGCAAAAATCTTCAACAAAATCTTAGCAAACCATATCCAACAGCACAGGAAAAAAATAATTCCCCATGCCCAAGTGGGTTTTAGCTAAGGGATGCAAGGATGGCTCAGCATATGCAAAATCAATAAATGTGAATAACCACATAAACAATGAAAAACAGAACACAGATGGTCATCTAAATAAATGCAGGAAAATCATCTGATAAAAATCCAGCACCTGTTCATGATAAAATTCCTTAACAAAACAGTTAGGTATAAAAGGAACATAGGATAAAAGCCACATATGACAAACCCACAGCTGACATCACAGTGAATGAGAAAAGGCTAAAAGCAAAACCCTTAAGAACTGGAATAAGACAAGGATGACCACTTATGCCACTTGAGTTCAACACCGTACTGGAAATCCTAGCCAGAACAATCAGGCAAGACAAAAGTAAATGGCATCCAAATTGGAAAAGAGGAGGCAAACTATCCTTTTTTACTGGCAATATAATATATCTAGAAAACCCTAAAGAGCCCTCCAAACAATTCCCACAATTGATAAGCACATATTTTATATAATGAAAGAAAAAATAAAACTGGCATCTGATATTTCTGGTAATCTTCACTCTTTCCTGGGGATCCAGATTTATATCTGGGGTCATTTGCATTAGCTTAAAGAATATCCTTTAACATTTGATGTATTGCTGGTCTATGGTGACAAATTCTTATAGCTTTATTATTTTGCCTTTATTTTTGAAGTGTGTTTCACTGGATATAGAATTCTAAGTTGGAAGATTTTTTTCCCCAAATACTGTTTAAAGGTCCATTGACTCCTGTCCTTTGTTATTTCTGATAGAAATTCAGAAATTATTTTTATTCTTTTTTAATTTGTTTATGTATAATGTATCTTTTTCCTCTGACTTCCTTTGAGATTTTTCTCCTTATTTTCACTTTTCAGTAGTCTGATATGAAAATGACTAAATATGGCTTTAATTTTGTTTTTGGCTTGCTTGAATTTTACTTAGCTTCTTCGCTTTATAGATTTTTTTTTTTTTTTTTTTTTAAGTTCTTGGCCGGGGCTGGGCTTTAACCCTCCACCACCGGCATATGGGGCCGGTGTATCAAGCCTTTTACCCACAGGCAACCCCCGTTATAGAATTTTTTTTTTTTTTTTTGTTCAGTTCTTGGCCGGGGCTGGGCTTGAACCCTCCACCTCCGGCATATGGGGCCGGTGTCTCACTCCTTTGAGCCACAGGCATCGCCCTTTATAGACTGCTTTTTATAATCCCACTTCAACTATTTTTCCTGCTGCATTCTCTCTAACCATTCCTTCTGAATATAAATTATTTGCCTGGCTTGATGCTATTCCACAGGTTACTCTGGCTTTTTTCATTTTTTCAATATTTTTTTTAAATTTTCACTGGGATGATTTATGCTTATCTGCCTACAAATTCACTGATCCATTTGTTTGTGTTTTCTTCCAGTCCATTATTAATTCTGACAGATTGTTTTTATTTGTTTAAATTAAAAATATATTTATTTATATTTAAAATATATTTTTATATTAAAAAATATATTTATTTTTTAATATTTATTTTTCAGTCCTAAAATTTTCAATTGCATTCTTTTTATAGTTCTAGCTATCTCTTGATATTTCCTATTTCTTTAATAATTTTATATCACTTTTCCATTACATTTTTAAATACACAGTTATTTTTAAAGTCCTTGTCTACTAATTTAACATTTCTGCATATGTGGATTTAATTCTATTGACTGACTTTTTTTTTTAAACTTGTGTGTTTTTTTCCTTTTTTATGTTTGTAATTTCTTTAAATTTTAGAGTGAAAAATTTAGATGATACTCATGCATAATGTGAGTCCTGTTATATTCTTCTGAAGAGTATTGAGATTTGTCTTATCATGCAGTTAAATCGTTGCCTGCTTACCTTGATCTTGTGGAGGCTGTTTACTTTAAGACTTATTAGAGAGGGTTATTTTAGTTTTGCCTTTTTAGATGACTCCCTGAGTTCTGCTCATGTTCTTTTATTCTAATTCATAGCCCCTCTGGTGTTCTGATGGAAATCCTAAGGTATTTAACAAGACTGTTAGGAATCCAGGCACAGCTTAGCAGTTTACACCTGGTTCTAGATCTTTGATGAGGTAGCTGTCAGCCAAAGACCTTGTCTCATATGAAGGTTCAATTGGTGAATCTACGGGGATGTGTAGTCCATTCCAAACTTACTTACATGATACTCTGAGTCATTTGGTCCCTTGCTCCATAGGCCTCTGCACTGGGCTGCCTCATCACACGGCAGCTGGTTTTCCCTAGGGTCAGAAATTGATGGAAGAATGAGAGAGGGAGAGCCCCAGTGAAGAAGTCACAGTCTTTAACCCTTGACTTTGGAAATGACATCCCATTACTTCTGCTACATTCTCTTTTTACAACTGAGTCAATAATTCAGGGCATCTTAAGGGGAAGAGCATTATGGAAAGGAATGAATACTTTTATTTAGAGGTCATCTCAATACTTGCTCATTGCACCATGTAAGCTTTCATAATTAACATATAGAAAAATATATAGTAATGTCATTGAATACTCATTTTTAGTTTGTAGGTCTCAGGTATCCTTATTCTTATACTAATCTTCTAAAGTTGACAAACATTAGTTTCAGAGAAGAGGCCATCAAGATACAGAGCTTGCCAGCTGTAATCACAACTTTAATCTTCTACGTTCTTTATTATATAAGCAACGGGAGGCACATTTAGATGGCAACTCCTATTGCTTTTTTAGGTCTCAGCTTAATCATCATTTTCTCCAGAAAGATTCCCAAATTCTCCAAGACTAAACTTGGTACCCACTTAAGGTACTATTTACATTTCTATTGTTGCCTTATTACAGTACTTAGTACTCTGTGCTGCAAATTGCAATTTTACTTGTCTGTATAATAACTGTAATACAATCTCTTTGAAGGCAGATAGGGTGCCTTACTCATGATTGCATTTCCATTTATTTACTAGCAATCTAGTAGGAAGTAGCCTGGCCAGGGCCATAAATATAGATTTCTAAATGTGCCAAAAGATAGACTGTCTTCTTTTTTTTATGTGCAAGTAAAAATAATATTGATGATTGATGGAAAAAGAAGAAAAGAACAGCCAATGAAAAGTAAAAGACAGAAGAGAAGGAAAAAAATAGGAAAAAGAAAAAAAGACAACTCTCTTTTTTTGTAATGCTACTGTACTAGATTTCCTCACTCGACAGTCTAGGGATTATTTTGTCTTAAAAAATGTATCTCTAAAATTAAATGGAAATAAGAATTTTTAGAACAGGTTGCACATTAGCAGAGCAATGAATCAAAGCACTGTGGCCTCTTCTTAGGTACTGAGCATTCCTGCTGGGCTAATTTGAGAATCCATGACAGGCCTTGTTTGACACTTCATGAAGGTCATTTTTGACAGTCAGTACTTAATTGTCTGATGTATAGCACTTTCCCCTCTAAATTTAGAGATGATGATTTTTTGGCATACTTTGGCTTTTCACTCATTACATTCTACAGGATTGCAGGGAGGGTTACAGAAAGTCTTTTGAGTGACAACATTTCAGCAGTTTTTCTGAACATTGAGGAATACTGTTGCTAGGGCTTTTGTAGGGTGGATTATTTTTTTGGCAGGTAGTGTGGACTCCACTGGGCTCATTAGGCTTTCTGTTGGGAAGATCTAAAGTGCACAGTTGAATACTGTCATAAAAAAGGGAAGTGGTTTGGACCTAATTCCTAATGGAGCTGCAAAGACTACAGTTCCTTTTTGATCTCTGAATTCCAAACGGGCCTTTTATCATTGTCATATTATTGACTGCTCATTCCAGAACCATGATTTTCTTTCTTTCTAAATTTTTTATGCTCAGAATGTTATTCTGATGCTTAGGATTACACGAGTAGATTTGGCAGCCTTGTGTATTTAATAATATCAACATTTCCTTCTAAATGGCTGTGAAGGGCGGGTGTGTTTTTTTGCATATGATTCTTTCCAAGATCTGGTTTCTCTGAGTTACAAAACCACACATTACACTTGGTTGTCCTTTCTGTCTGTTTCTCATTTAACCACTTAGAACATCCCTCAATTGATCATTGTTAGAAATTTTAATGTGTGATGCTTGTTGGTGGTGTGAGATAGAGGATATATTAATACATTCTTATTTGTGGTATAAAGGGGACAATGACAGGACTGCACTATTGCCTAAAATTAATGATCTGCTTTAAGATAAGAAAGCAGAACAAAATGACAAGGTAATTTTACGCGTAAAACTTGCATTGCCTCTCATTAATAACGACTTCATATTGTTTTAGAGAAATATGATTTTAAGAATGAAGTGTTATTTCACTCGTGAAATTAATCATGTTTTAATTGCTAACCTTTCCTTTGGTGCAAGTACAGAAACATGAGTTCAAGGTTTCTTACCACAAGCATTATTATTTCTGTCTGTCACACCTGATAAGTATACCATGCATGATAACATCTTAAAAGACAAGATTTTAAAATGACAATTGGGTCAGGGAAAAATTTAAGAAATGATTTAGAACCATCATTCATTGTTTACTTGAATTTAACTAGTAGATATGAGTATGATAATTTGTTTTGCCTTTTCATTAATAATCAATTCTATTTTAGTCCTTGCTAGGCTTGCAGTGTATCCAAATACCTGTACTCCACAGGATTTTTTTGTTGTTGTTCAGAATTGTCAAAAATCAGATTTGCTTGAATTTAATAGTTTAGTCGTAACACGAATGAAGAATATTTGCTTTTGAGCAAGTAGATAAAAGTAGTATAAACTGAATTCCTGTGTTAGAAACACAGAATACTTAGCAATTCCAAAGACATGATATCCATTTTTCAAAGAAATCCTAGGCTGCGTGTTCACATTTTCAGAATAATTTTTGTGCTACAATGGCACCAGATTGTACCGCTACATCATTTCAAAAAGAAAAAAAGACAATGCTTTTTTTATTTTTTTAGGTGAAAAATATATATTTTTATTGAATTTTTATAAAGTATTAAGTACAACATGGTGGCCTAATGCTCTAGCTTATGATTTTATAATCAAAAGATAAATATACAATGATAGCTATAGAGAGACAACTAACACTATTATGAAAGGGGTGAAGAATATGAAATTAAAATTATTTTAATGATTGGTGGCCAGCCAGATGGTTCAGCAGGAGTATAAAGAAATTCAGAGGGCAAAAATGTGGATACACCATTTGTGTTCTTTTAAACAAGCTATTTTCCTCATCTGTCCTTGATGTTATATCCTTCCTTACCTAAAAATAAAATTGTTGGAGTGAATACTATTATAACAAGCTGGTAATTCTCTGCCTTTAAAGACAATGCTTTTAATGTCAATTACATTCCATAGTTTTGAATATAATTATATGAAAGGAAATATAGTCACCCCTAACCTTGAATCTTCAGTAGCTATTTTAGTTTTTGCGTGTTAGCTTCAAATACTTGTGTATTTGCACCTATATTTTTCAATAAATCCATTCCAGTTATCTATTTCCTCATTTTAAAAATAGTGTTCAGAATTATCATTTTCATAATAAGTACAAATTTCAAAAGAGACTAGTTTATTTTGGTAGCTAATAGATTTGAGTTTCCTTTCTTATACTTAAAAAGAAAGGTACAACTTTACTGCCAATTAGCTGCTGAATCACTGATGCAAAGCTGCTGGCATGATGAGGAGGCAGGCAGACAATTTTAAATGCCCAGTTGGCAGGACTAAATTGGGACTTTTCCTCAATCAAAACCTGGGTCTACAAATGCCACATTTCTGTCTTCTCAGGTCCCTAAAAGTAAATATTGCAATATAAGCCCAGAGCTTGTGAAAGTCACAAGAGCCTCTATTACCTAAAGTCTCTTTAGAATCTTTAAAAATCTGTGGAAATGTTTGAATACATGCTTTTGATTGTGATGAGGATTATTATTTTGTTAATAGCCAAAGCATAAATCCCATTAATAAAAAAAAAAGAACACTTTCCTTGAAGATGTTTCTTTAAAGTATCAAGTGAAGAGGCATTTTGAATGATTTAGCATGATTTTTTATAGGTTTTTATAATAGACTTTATTAATATTTTAAAATTAAATTTATTTTTTTATTTTATTAAAAACCATAGTGTTAGCTTTACAAATCTAGTCCTAATTAGAAGAGTACCACAAATTTAATTATTTAATCTTAGATCTAGCTAGGAGACATGTACATAGAATCAATGCAAATCATTCATTTGTATATTCACTTTATGAATATTTACCAAACACTTTCTTTGTATGTGGTAAGAATATGGAAAATACCAAAAGATCCTTGCCCTCATGAAGCTTAAATATTTAAAGAGAAACATTTTGGAAATTGAAGCCTGTTAGGAAACTTAGTGGCCACAATGTTCTGTTATTTATTACACAATTTAGCCAGAAAAAAGAAAAGAACATAATAAATATTTAGTTTCCCTATTTTCTTGTATAAAGGATAATACTTTTTATTAAGACCTGTCTGGAAAATTAAGAGCTCTGGGGTATAAATATGTAAATGGATTTCCCCACTCAGTGGGGTTGGATGATCTTAATTTAACAAAAATCTCAACACTGGTGGTGGTGCTCAGCTCCCAGGGAGACATTCACTTCTTTGCCAAGACAGAATGATCCTACTTCCGCTGTGCAGGTCCCACCTGGCTCCTTTTTGGGTAAATGGTAAAGTAACTCATCTGTGGACTCATACGTGTAAAGAGGCTGTCCATAGATAACACATATGTGCTCTGTAATTTTAACAAATATCTTCCTATGTGTATTTCAACGTTGACACTTCAACTATATCCAAGGAAGCTCCACCTCTGTATCTAGATGAAGTCAACAAATCTCTCTAAATGTTAGAACTTCCTGCCTTGAAGTCTGTGGTCAGAATAAATGTTTTCTCTCTTTCCCTGTTCATGTCAAAAAGATATTCATTATTTGCATTGTTTCCTATGACATTACTTTCAAAGATGTAATATTTTAATCCATCTTCACAGGATGAACCTAATTTATTATTTTGAGTAATTTTTTTATATTGTTAGATTAGTAGTTTAAGGAGAAAGTCGATGCTGTGTAAACTTTCCTCTCAGTAAAATCAATACTGGGGAGCCCTTCCATCCATTCATCAATTTTGGCTAGTTTTCTTCGGCTAGTGAGTAAAGATACACGACTGAAAATATATTCCAGACCAACATTGTAAAATCAGGGAATTGCTGGATAGATAATCTGGGAAAAAGAACTGTGCTTCTAATAATAATGATTTCAAAATTGATTTCGTGGTATATATTACACTGTATCTAGGTTTTAAATTAATTACTTATTATATGCCTAGAACTGCAGATAGAAATGAACAAAGTATGATCCCCAAATTATCTCAAAATTTAAATGAGAGAGAGAGAGATAAGTGTACATCTCTCTGGGAGTCCTATTTAAACATGATCTGAAAGTTTGACTGTTGACAATACCAGTGTGTTGGAAACACCTAGTTGGATGTAGTTCCTGTGAGTCAGAAACGCCAGTGTAGATGAGTTCTGAATGAGGCATAGTGAAGATATCTTGAAAACCATCCTGTAAGCTCTCCAATATCTTCACTTTTACCTTCTTATGGAATACTCTGCCTTCCCATTGGGATGATTATGGTGGTCACCTAACTGATCCTTTTGCCTTTAAATTTTCCATTGTAGTCTGACTCTGTTGTCTCTGTCCTGTAGCCAAAATAAACTTCCTAAAAGATGTCTGACCTTTCCTACTCCCTGCTTAAAAGATTCATTGAATCCTATTGGTCTTATAATAAGGTCAAAACCATGAGTATATTTTACAGGCTTCGGAATGATCTGGCCAGTACTTACATCTCAGCTCATCCTTCCCAATGATCCTTGACATTCATCCTCCAGTAGACACGACGTTCTGGTAGTTCTTGGAACGCAGCATGCTCACTGTTGTCTTTGGTCCGTTCACTTTACACAGGCACTCCCCTCTTCCCTGAGACATCCACTTTCGGTTTTCTTCCTAGCTGACTGACTCTGATTAATTCCTTAGGTAGCAATTTAGATATCTCCTTGTTCAGGTGGGATAGAGGTTAGCTACTGCTTCCTATGCGATAATGACCTCTAGACTTACTTTATCAATACACTTCTTATATTTTACTTTAATCTTCTACTTACTTGCCTCATTAGTCTTTAAGCTTTGTGGGGGAAGGGTGCTTGGACACAATGGTGGACAGTAAAATTCATACTCTAGTTCATAAACTATATGGGAGTCATTAGATATTTTAGGGTTTGAGGGTAAACCTAGGATAGGATAGAATTCTGTTCTATAAAAATAATTGAAAAGAGAAAAAGAAAATATTAAATCAAAGGCTCTGAGAAATTTAGCCAGTGAAAAAATGTTAAGTATGAGAGTATTACATAGCAGACAACACATTTAGAGTTGACCAAACATCCAAGTGTTCTCGTCAATTTCCTAGATGCCCTCAAATTTAGGTTATGGCCACATGACTAGTCCTGACCATGGTCTGAGGGATGTGTCACTTCACAGGCAAGGCAATTACAAGTTTCTCTCCTTCTTTCATCTTTCTTCTCCTCTGCAAAATACAAACTTAAAGACTACAGGTCCATAAAGCATAGTTATAAAATTCAGAAAAACATCCTGACCCACACGCAAAAGAAATATACCTTTATTGCTCTAAGCATCTGATATTTCAGGGTTTGTCTGATATGGTCCGTAGAGTAAATTATTTTGGCCTGTAGAATACTGACTGTCTTCAAGTGTTTTGACAACCCAGTCGTGTAACAGTAACAAGATTTGATCTGTCAGTCCCTAAGGAATATAATTAAAATCAACAGATAAAACATACAAATATTAATTATAACATTTTAAACAATCAGAAGGGCACAATGATGAATTTGGTTCTCTTAAAAAATAGTATTCAGATGCTGTGGAAGGGATTGGAGTGTTTCACAGTAGATCGGACCGAGTCTCCAGCAGAGAACCACGTTGCTCGGGAGGAAGTGGTAGTTTATAAGGAGAGGAAGGACCCCAGAAAGGCAGCCAGAGAAGGCCCAGATCATTCCTTCTAACCACAGAAAGAATGTGAACATGAGCCATCTCTCTGGGAAGCTGTTGCGACCAAGAAGTTTAACTCTCACCTCACCACCAGCTTTGACGAACCAGCAAACTTGCTCAGCTTCCCCAATATTCCTCCAATCACTTTACTAATGCTTGCAGCTCCTTGTCCTGCCTCTACTAACTAGCATTTTTCTCTCTTCCATCATTTCTGCCTTCACACCTGCATCACGACCTTAATTTTTATATTGGATTTCCCATTTATGCACCTTAGGCCTTAAGTAATGTGACCTTGCAACCTCCTAGCCTCAAATTCAGATTAACTTGGGTACTACCAGCTTGAAAAACACGTCTTTAGTAGGACATGAGATAGTTCATTATTTTCGTTCATTCCTTTTTTTGACTCTGTAGGTTGCAATGAAAGAAAGAGCTGCTCTGAGAGAAATTTGCAGCGAACCTTCCAAGTACCAGCATCATACAAAAGAGAGCATAGTCCTTGCCTCTTTTATTGATTCTTTTTTGTTGTGGTTGTTGCAGTTTGGCTGGAGCCGGGTTTGAACCTGTCACCCTCAGTATATGGGGCTGGCGCCCTACCCACTGAGCCACAGGCGCCGCCCATTCTTTTATTGATTCTTAACACAGCACAGTACTCTAAAGTGGATGGGATCAACAGACAGCAAGATGTCATTTACTCAATTATTTTAGATTTATTTGTTAAAGATCTACTATGTATACCACACATGCTGGAAGTACACCTGTACAGAAGAAAAACCAGAGTCTTGCCTTCTTAGAACTTGCGTTCTAGTGGAAATACAGAGGCTAGAGGAATGGGCAAAATACAGACTAAACAAGCATTGACGAGTCAGTGAAGGAGATGGATGCAATCCCTTCCTACAGTGATTTTCAACCCGTGTGCCAGAGAGGGTCTTAGGTGTGCTGTGAAAAATTTTTCAAGACCATTAATTGAATTATTTTTGAAAGAAGTTAAAAGTAAAATAAGCATATTCTTTTTTCTACTCTTTTTTTTAATCAACTAATTTAAATGTGCCACAGAAGTTTAACTAGAGGTTCAAGTATACCACGAGATAAAGAAAGGTTGAAAACACTGCCTTACTAGAATTTGACTCAAATGCCTAATTTATTATAGGTGGGTTACTAATAGCCCTGGTTAGGTTGTTTAATTTATCCAGGGAGATTCAGGATCACACTCTTTTTATCGTCTCACAATCTGTCTTCCATATTTCATCAAACAGTTGCCAACAAACTCCAAGATTTAGGGATGCATATTGCTGCTTCCCTATGAACAAGGACAGCTCTCCCGGAAGATAAGCGTCCGGCATTCCCTTGAAAGAGGAAAGCAGAACTTTTGCCAATGCAACAGCCAAGATGCAAAATTCAAGAATTTTCAGAAAAAGAAGGACAAAACAGAGTTATTCAACCGTAACGGCTTATCCCAGTCAGAGAAAAGGCGCAGATGGACAGGACGTTACTGCCAAGTGCAGCCCAATGCCACCACCCAGGCCAGGGCTCAGCAATGCTCCAAGCCAGTGTGCACAAAGACACCCAGACGCCACACGTCAGGGGAACCACGTGCAAGCCCCGCTGAAAGGCCGGCTGGTTGCGCTTCGTGTTTTAAAGTTGGTATTTAAAATCACTCTGGCAGATGGAAGAAAATTATGGAATAAAAGTTGACATTTCATTTTACTCTGCGTGTTTGTTAAGTTAATTCTATTATCATTCACAGGGACGTCCTTACTGAATGGCAGTCAGACTATGGCGTCTTGCAGCTAATGTAAAACGTATACAGTTCCTAAGGGTCAAATACAGGCTAAGGGATAAGTGTTAACTAATCAGACAACTTCTTTATCTTAAGAGGACCTGGAAAGGTTAAAGATGAAGTTATAGAAGGCTAACTCTATATTAGGTTGTACATATTTTCATCAACATTCTCTTTGAGTTGCAGATTCTTAAAAAGAAAGAAAGAAGGAAGGGGGGTGGAGGAAAGAGGGATAGATTTCGTTTCCACTGTGCACTTTTATTTTGTCAGAACTCTCACATTTCTATAGTAAACCAAAATTCTGTTTTCCAACATCTTTTCTATTTCATTCAAAGAAAAGCTTTTAAGTTGATAACTCTTATGTAAAGTCTGTTATTTTTCACTTGGAAATGTACCTGTGCACACATTTATCTGAAATAATTAAATTTGAAACTTTTAAAAAACTCTCATTCATATTGTTTGACCCCCAAAGTTATAATGAAAGTAGATGATTCTTAGATGCTGTAGGAAAATTAATCTTTCTTCCACAAATAGATTTCCTTTTTTCCTTGCCCCATTTCTCTTATTCTGTCTGTATAGTTTTTTCATTTTCCCCTTTATTCAATATATCACCGCAGTAGGTGCTGCTACAGCCCATACACTTATGCCTGCCACAAGGCCACCTGTGTCCTTGTAAGCAGTTCTAGTACATGCCAACGGCTTTTTGTCTCAAGTCCTGATATTTAGGGAGTGCTCCCAGGAATGACACCCAGTCATGAGGAGCTATATTGGGTGGCCTGATACACTAGCTTCCTCATCTCTTGATGAGATTATTCTGAAGGGTATTCTTCATAGCCTTTTAAAGATATTTAGTAAATTGAGTCCCTCTTGTCCTCACTGGGCGCCCAGTGTGACAACATCCTCTTTTGGCTGTCTCTCCTCGCTCCACCTCACTCTGCTCGCTGTACAACTTCACAGATAAGCTACCTACCCCCGTGTCCTTTTCTCAGGGAGAACCCAAACCAAGGTCATCACTGATGAAAGAGAACTTGGAAGGAAACTAGCTAGCCATTAAACAAGGACTTACTATGTTCCAGGTTTAATTTTTGCATAATTAGCATAGAAATATTTTATTACTTTCTCTTGAAAATACTTCCATTTAAGTGTTTCCTCCAAATGCCGTGTGCCCCACACCATAGGACCAGTATGATGTCCTTCTATTACCTTATAAATGATTCATTTTCATATGTGTAACACACAAAAGCCCAAAGGACTTAAATGTCCCTCTAAGTCTTAGCCATAGCACAGTTCCAGCATATGTGTTATGGATACTTATACTAGTGCTATCTCTTTTAAAAAAATCCATTGAAATCAAAATGAAAAGGAATTTTCTCAGAAAAATATATTGACTACATATGATACACAACAGTTTAATGTTCTCTGTATACAAAGCACATATACAAATGAATGTATAACTAAAAATGGAGACTTCAATACAGGCAATAGGTATGAATGGGTAATTCATGAATGACCACGAACGGGAAGATTTTTCAACAATGCTAATTGTACCAGGCTGTTTCCTCCAAACACATCAGTAATAATATCTTACATTCCACACACTCTTCTAGCAATATGATTTTGAAACTCCTCAGCAAATGGTTATAAGGTGAAATAATGCTGTGTGACTTCTGAGTCTAGGTCATAAAAATGTCACACATTTCCACCTTGCTTTCTTGGAATTCTCAGCCTTGGCACTAAGCCACCATCACGTAAGGAAGTCCAAGCAACTCACGGAGAGACCTATGTGAGGAGAAACCAAGGCGCCTGGCCCACACCCTGGTTGAGCTCCCAGGCAACAAATGTCTCTGGCAAAGAAACAGTCCTGAAAAGGCTGCCCCATTGGATACTGCATCAGCCCAAGGGCACTGTCTCTCCCCACATCATGGAACTGTGAACCAAATGAGGAATTTCGATTGTTTAAAGCTTCTATGATTTGGAATGATTTGTTTTGTAGCAATGAGCTGCTGATGCCCAACTTGACACCCGAAAACACGTGTTGTGGTAACAAAAATCCAAAGCATGTGGTGTTGGTCTGAGGGTCTAGTGATGGGTGGAAGGTGGAAGAAACCCGAGAACACTGTGGGTGACCTCTGAAGGGGACTGAAGAAAGTGTTAGCAGACACCTAAGGGGCCTGCATCCCAAAGATTACCACATAAAATGACATGAACTGAAATGAAATGACATGAAATGAAAGGAAATAAAATAACAAATATTCTTCCTATATATATGTACATATATAATTGGAGCAACAGAAATATCTGTTAAGTAGCAATGGAAAGTTTGGCAACAATATTGCCCACTGTAATGTGAAAAATAGAAAATGTAGCTCATGAGCAGAATGAAATATCTAAGGAAACTTCCAGGCATAATAGTAATATTGCCACGTAGTTTCCTGTCCAAGCCTTTGATGAAATATGAAAGGGATAAGTTGAGCCAACAAAGCTACAGTTAAATGTGTGCATCAGAGTCAAACTACTTCTCAGTCCCTGTCTCTGCAGATGGGAAAGAATTTTCAAATTAAAGAAACATCATGCCAAAGATCAAATCCTGAATGGGGGGAGTACAATCTCTTTTGTTTAGGACTTAGAAAGCTCACCATAGTGCCTCATATAAACTGTCAGACAAGCAAAAGACACTTTAAAGGCCTTATGAGAACGGCTGGCAGATGATCACCACCAAAATACGGGGCTCCTAGGGATAGCACGGGCTTTGCCATTTAGCCTTTCAAGGGGTCCGGGTTAGGAACGTGTCAGTCTTAAAGATACTGGTGCTTGTGCCTTTTGTCGACTGGAGTGAATTAAGATCCATAGAAAAGTCACAACAGTTTTGAAAGGCTTGTTTTGGGACCAGTGTTGCCATCAGATGCTGAGAGCAGCAGAGACGTCACAACATGAAGAGAAACCTCTGCACTCACAAGCTTCCATGGGCAGAGCGTGGTCTGGGAAAGCTGCTCAACTGAAACCATAGACACTTTCTTTTGGAAAAGGAGGAACTCAGTAGTAGAGCCAGGAAATTTTGAGAACTTCCTAAAGTAGGCCTGATCGCTAGTCAAAGAATTGGCAAGATGTAAGCCTGTGGGATTTCAGAACTATGATGAACCAGTGAGCACTGTCTGTCCGTCATCTCCCCATCATAAGCATTTGTCTTCCTATTTCAGAATGATATGTTGAGCGGTTAAAGACAATGTATCTCTTTTACTAGATTAAGTGGAACTGTACTGAAGGAGCTGTACCTGAGGAAACTTGACCTGATCTAAATAAATAAATAAATAAATAAACAAAGAAATAAATAATGAAACACTGGACTCTGAACAGAGACTAAGGGATGAGAGTCTGGGAACCTTGGAGCAGGGGTGGATGAGGTTTGCCTGCAAAACCCAGGCAGATCGTAGTGACCAGAGGGTGAGTGATGGCAGACTATAATTTGCAAAGATGGTCATTACTCTCAGCTCTCACACTTAGATCTTACAACATGATCTTGAAGCTCCTGGAATTAAGGGACAGTATCTATGTCCCTTCTCACACTTAGATCTTACAACGTGATCTTGAAGCTCCTGGAATTGAGGGACAGTATCTGTGTCCCTTCTAAGTGAGCACGGTAGGTCTTTCTGACCGCCTCCACTCATTGAGTACTATAGTGGTGACACTACGTAATTTCAGTGCCTGGGTGATAAAAAAAATCTTCAGGCAGAAAGAAAAGTGTTAGGGAAAGTGGAAATATTTTTATGAGTCATAGAAAAATGGAGAGCAGAGAATTAGTTTGGCAGTAGTCCTCCAGCACTTTCTAAAGAAAACAGACGTGACATCTCACAAGCACATTTTTTACTCATTGGAGAGGTGGAACTAGTTTGGAAGCAACTGCAAGTTCACAGGGCCTCATCACAGATCAGTAAAATCGTCCCTCAAAACTTTCCACTACATTTGTCTTCTCTGATTCTGTGCCTGCCAAGGAACAGCTCCAGGTTCTCTGACTGAGTAGGCATTGACTTGGGCAGAAGAAGACATCTTAATAACTGGGAATGAAAATCCCTCTGTGCCAACTGGTAAAACTGCAATTGCTTTACTTAAATTTGGTTAGTGTGAGTCTTGAGGACCAATGAAGTATGGTCATGCCATTGTGCAACTGAGTCTCCAAAGGTGAGAAATGTTTCACAATGAGAAAAACAAACAAACAAAACACTTGGGAGACCAAATATAAAAGGCTTTCTGTGTTCCCTTTCTATCTTTTCAACTGCACATTATTTAATTTTAAGGCTCCATGAAATGGGTTCAGAAAATGTAGTGCTTATAAAATTAGATGAGCTGAGGTTATAGGCTTGGTTAGATATAGACCATTAAAAGGCATTTAAAATAATAGAGATCTTAACTAGTAGTTTACATATTTTTTCTAAATCTTTTTGCAACAAAAATTAGCATCTATGGCCAGGTGTGGTGGCTCACGCCTGTAATCCTAGCCCTCTGGGAGGCTGCAGCAGGTGGATGGCCTAAATTGAGTAGGTTGGGTCTCTTGCTAACATTTGATTCTGAATTGAGACACAATAAAAAATATCTGCTAAACAGGGTGGCACCTGTGGCTCAAGGTGTAAGTCACCAGCCCTATATATTGGAGCTGGTGGTCTTAAACCCAGCCCTGGCCAAAAACTGCAAAAGATAACAAAAAAAATCTGCTAAAAAAATAGTTGTATGATTCAAAGGAAATAATGTTTGGTAAAAGATAAGACCCTATTAAGATATTATTAAATATTTTCCTTCTTATTGTTATTACAGCATAGTTTTAATTCTTTCCTGTCACTTCATCTTTAAAATTAGAGGAGGGGATTTCTATTGCCACCATCCCTGTTGGTTCTTTAGATCAAGAAGGAGAGGGTGTATTTGCTTTAAACAACACTTAATGTCTTTAAAAAATGTGTGTGACTATATATACATACAAATACAGACCCATCTATAAATTTAGAGTATATGTTGGAAATTATCAGTCAACATTTATGGAATCTGACATAGCAAACTGAACCTGTGGAGTCCAATGTTGCTAATATTGTCACTTAATTTCTTCCTTTTTTGTTACCCAGCATTAACTCTTAGCATCTCCATTACTAAATACCATTTATATATAGGTCTGTATCTGTGTATATATGGGTCTCTATTTGTATGTATACAAACACACACACAAATACTCTCTTTTAATCCAAATCATGGCTGGAGTACTCAGGTAGGGGGGTCTCTTACATAAAATAATATTCATAAAATCAGAATCATGAAATATTTAATGTCTCATTCATATGCTTCTCTATTTCCTTAACCAGAGTTTCATTTAGGCAGAAAAAATAATTTTACAGTTTCAAGAATACAGGAATCCCTAATTCATTTTCTTTGTGGGCCTCTAAGGAAGATGGGGCTTTAATGTTCCTTTAAATGAAGATTTAACATTCTTGTTTCTGATCAACATTTCTCATCCATGCTTAAAACACTTATTTTGCCATAAGATATGAATCCAGATCATATCTAACTTTTCAGTTATTTCTAGGATATGCTTAGTATGGATAAGTTATACTAATCACGAAAGAGTCTACATTCAGAAGTTTCTTCAGGACTAGCATCTCATGGTCTTTCTTCTTTCTCTCTCTCTTCCTTTTTCTTCACCTTCTCTCCCCAAATAATTCAAACCCTTTAAAATTCTCATCCAGGGTGGCACCTGTGGCTCATTGGGTAGGGTGCAGGCTCCATATACCAAGGGTGGCAGGTTCAAACCCGACCCCGGCCAAACTGCAATAGAAAAATAGTTGGGTGTTGTGGAGGGTGCCTGTGGTCCCAGCTGCTTGGAAGGTTGAGGCAAGGGAATCACCTTAGCCCAGGAGCTGGAGGTTGCTGTGAGCCATGACACCACGGCACTCTACCAAGGGCAATAGAGTGAGACTCTGTCTCAAAAAAAAAATAAATAAATAAATACAAATAAAATTCTCATCCGCTAATTCTGTGGTTATTTTTATGGATTGTGCCATTCAACCAATTATTAGTCAACAAATCTATCCACCTGTGCCAAGCTAAGGCGAGGCAGACCCTTCTTCCATGTTAGAGCCTAAGCAGAGAATGGAAAACAGGTGTGCTCTTGAAAAGTGAACTGCAACAGGTGGCGCCCGTGGCTCAAGGAGTAGGGTGCCAGCCCCATATACCAGAGGTGGTGGGTTCAAACCTGGCCCTGGCCAAAAAAAAAAAAAAAAACAACAGAAAAGAAAAGAAAAAAAAACATAAACTGCAACAAAGACAGAATATATTCATTCAAAAAAATAATGTAAACTCACCTTGAATAGAACCAAGAAGAATGTATAGAAGGGGGAGATACAAAGGTGTTCCAGAGCCACAAATAAACACTCGGGACAATTAACGAACTTGAATGTGTATCTTAGATGCTGTTAAGACGTTCAAGATCTTCACTTAGGAGACTGTCTGGCACATAAAAGGTGTTCAACACACGTGTGCTGCTTAAGAGAGACCATGAAATACTCTCTTCTCTTTATCTAAACATACTCAAAGTGCTCATTTGACATTCTAATTCTGCTTATTCCAGCATTTGTAGTCTTTGAGTCTTTTCTTCTGCACTATAATTTCGGCTGTCTCCCAGCTATGGCAGCCTTGTGGCTTAGGGGAGCTTTGCTGTGCCAACATTTTAAGACCTTTCACAGAGAAAATTTACATTACCTGGGCATACCACCAAGCACGACCCTTGAAAATGATGCTTTCGTGTTGCTGAATCATACCAGGGAGTCCCAGATTCTGAATGCAAGTTTGTGATTAAGGATTCTCCAGGGAAACTTCTGAGCTTTCCCCCCCAAGGTATCTAGTTATCAAGCTCACTCCTACCTTCAGATCTTTGTGCCAGACATTTCCTTTACTCTAGAACTTTACAAATCCAGTCTTTTTTTCCCTTCATAGATAGCTTCCTTCAAATGTCAGCTCTTTACAGGAGCCACTTCCCACCGCCTGGCTGAATTTAGTTCTCTACCCCAGACGCTCTGGGAATTCACAGAGGCCCACAACATAGGGATCCAAAACATATGTGTTTAATCGATTAATTAAACCAAGTAAATAAAATTAATGTCTGTAATTACATCCCTCAAAAGCAGCCCGAAAGAATTTCACTAAATTCAGAGTATATGTCAGAGATTGTCAGTCAGCATTTATGGAATCTGACGTAGCAAACTGAACCTTGTGGAGTCCAACGTTGCTAATATTGTCACTTAATTTCTTCCTTTCCCAGGATTAACTCTTAGCATCTCTGTTACTAAATATCCGAAGTAGTCTATTTCTTATCAAACTTAAGAATAAAAGCAGAGGGAGAGTATCTTGTTCCTCTTGCGAGGGCCACATCTGGACCTGTGGATGAGTTGGACTATCTAATAAGGTAAAGAATATTTAGCTATTATTTCAAAAATACCTGTCCAACAGTTATTTATTTAAAAAAACAATGATGCCTTTTTAAACTTCATTCATTGTAATCAAGATGATTAGTCACGTGCACTGGGTATAACGTAATAGTCTAACTTAATTTGGAATCCACTTTTCCTTTGTAGCTTTTCCTTACTCAGAGTTTACATGCATGAATGGAAATAATTTATAAGGATATGTTACCAAGTCCTGCTCAAAACTATCACTGAAAGCTCTTTTTCATAACATCTTTTATGTCAGCAAAAATATCTTTACCACCTTAATAATTCTTTCCCTCTTTTTAGTTTCTTTGGCAACTTTTTCTAAATCAGAAAGCACATGGGCAGGTCTGTTGAAGTGTTGGAAGTTTGGGGGGACACATCCAGTTCTCACTAAGCAGCACCATCACACGCGCTTTTCAATTTTAGCTCTGACTGCTGACTCCAGGCAGCTGTCAACTGGCTTTCCTCAAAGAGGTTGTCACCTGTTGAAAATTTCTCAACAGACATCCATCATGGGTGTTTTGCTTTGTTTTATTTTTTACTCTGAAATGCATCTCAATTTGGCAGAAGGCAGACTATGCAAAAAGCCAGCTACAAAAGGAGCTGCATGTAGAAACCCGAGTTAAACGACCCTGTTATCTTCAATATTTTTCAGTCCCTTCTGTCCTGATGCTGTAGGTACCTTCCTGCTTGGCCCTGACCATCTCCTTTGCTCACTTCCAGCCATAATGGTTCATGGATTTTCTTTCTTTCCTGAGGGTCCCCTCATCTGAGACTTTCTGCAGATATTAAGCAAAGCATTTAACCATTGTTGACCATTTCCCATCAGCAGTGAAAATACCAAAGCATCAATCATCAGTACACGGGCACACAAAATGTAACGTTTTGAAATCAAAGAAGATTTTTTAAAAAGTATATAAAGTATTGGATATGAGGAATAATATTGAATGCCATCATGTACTGGAAACTATTCTGAACATGGTTGCATGAGTCATCTCATTTGTAATCCTTGTTTAAGGTACTATTGTTTTACTCAGGTAATGATTATGACAATTAAGGTATAACAAGGTTAAAGACCGCCTCCCCCCCCCCAGGTCACAAAGTTACTAAGTGTCCAGGACTGTATGACTCTAGGATTCCAGTCCAGAGCTGTATGACTCTACACCTTGTGCTTCAGACAACTGGGCTAAACCGCCTCTGGAAGGGGGAACGGATGACCACAGCGCAGGTGACCCAAGTCATCTACCTTAGCTGTAGAAGGGGATTCCCAAGATAAAGTGAACACCCAAGGGTAAAATAATTATACAGAGAGAACAATTTACAAAGCAATATTAACATTGTATCCAAGTTCTTTACCTGAATTATCTTTTTTCTTGCTCATAACAAACCCAAAGTATGAGTGGTAATATTATCTTAATTTCAAAGCGGATGAAACTAAGACTTAAGAGAAATTCAGTATTTTGTCGGGACTTAAAACCTGCACTCTAGGAACCACATGCTCTTAACCACTCTACTCCATTTTAAGTCATATCTCTACGGACTGAGAGCTTTTCCAGATACTGATTCCTTTAGTATGCTAGTACTGAGAATCTTTTGCTCTTTCATCTAGACCAAAGTCTTGTATGAATTTGAGCGGAGTGCATGGAGTAGCCTCCAGCTCCTCCTAGCGGCCAGAGTGGCCAATAACATTTACGGAAAGTTTTGAGAATTGTGAATCATTGCAAACAAGGAACCACGGGCTTGTGGGTGTGTGCAGAGGCCTGGCAGGTATGAAAGACGTGCAGTCAGACCCACCCCAAGCCTCAGAGGCCTCATTAAATGTCTGACATCTGGTATATACCAGGGTACGTTAGCAACTGGGGAAGAGCATCGTGCAGATTAAAATGATAAAATTACCCCCAAATTAATTCGGCAGATGTGGAATGGAGACTCCAGGAGTTTTGTTTTTCAGTTTCTTCCTTGCATTCCACTACAATAAATATCAATGCTTGTTATCCAGCTAATTACACAGTTCTCCAGCGCCAAGGAAACTCCATATTCCTTTCATTTGTGACACATAGCATTTAGACGCATTCCCTCTAATCATCGGCTTCCTCCTCTTTCCAGCAGAGTGCCACTGCCATCCAGCTAGTAATTCGAAACTGAAAGCTACTCCACCCTCCAGCCCTTATTCTTTTTAGGGTTAATTTTTAAAGCATACTGCAATTACAGGAATTTGCAGTCTTTTAAAGAGTGGCTATTTTCAGACCTGTTTACAACACCACAATCTGAAACATCAGTCAAAAACAGCTTGAACTGATTGCATCCTTCTCTGGAACAGAACATCTAGCAGCAGAACATCCATTTGTCACTGGTCCATCTGCCCTCTAATTAAGGTTGCACTGCAGCCCTGCTCCAAACTTATTTCTGCAGGAGAACAGCTAAGATTTCCCCAGATAAGATGTCAGAATATGTGTTACTGGAATTGCATCCAATTTATTGGTTAACATTATCAGAGCCAATTTAGTGCTGAATTTAAATCACCAGAAATGTTGGTGATACTGCAACATATATCAACAGTAGCTTTTGTAAAGTCAGTAATGACTTCCTTGCTCTCCCAGGCTCCACTTGAAAATCCTCTTCATAAGACCCATTCAGTGCTCAGTGAAAAAAACATATTGCTGTTGAATGAGGAAAAAAAAAAAAAAAAGACTCATTATGTACATCAACTCAGTATTGTATGCTCAAAAGCCTTCAAATAAACCTGTCCAAATCACAAGAAATTTTTAACCGTGAGTTCATTTCTGTGCCATTATTCTCCTGGTCAGATGATACCACGTACATTTCAAAAACAAGAAATCAACTTTAGGGATCAAGTGGGTCAAGGATAAGAGTGTGGTCCTCAGGACTCAATGCCATCTCTCAAATTAAGTGAGAAACTTTAAAAAGGAGAATAATAATATCAGGAGCACATCTTGAATTTTTTTCTTCCTAAAATAAGTTTCATAAAAACAAAAGTGGTAAGTATTCTGAGGCTGAAATATTTATATTACATAACCATATCTTGCTAATATATAATTTGGTATGTTTTTTTCCCACCAAAAGTACAATCAGATCCTAAGAATTTCTCAAAGACCAAAGAATATAATGTCATACTGATAAATATTTGCAAGGACCTACTATGTGCCAAGGCATTGTTTGGTTGTGAGGTGCATAGTGAAACAGAAAATTTGGCAACAACCCCTTGCCCCTCGATGTCTGTTCTACCCTTAGAAAATTCCCTACCCTACCCTAGCTGACAGCTTTCTGCAAACACAGGGCTTTCCTGCTTTGAGATCTGGACTCAATAGCTGCAGCAGCACAGTGCTACAGGGGAGAGGCAGATACGATGGGCAGACCCCGTTCTGGCTTTCAGGAGCACGTTGTGCACGCACCTCCCCTGCCCCCCACATACACACATGTTTTATCACCCCCAAATCTTCACTTAAAATATTGAGATAAATTAAACTTTCCACTGAGCTCCTTCTCTGGAGGCATGCTTTAAGAATCTCTTTGTTTTTTTTCCCCAAGCACAGAACCTGTGAATGAGTGTGATTTCAAGTCAATAGAGACATAAATAATTTATAAGGAGATTTTTTTTTAAAAAATCACGCATTTCCAAACACAGTTGTTAAGGTTACAGAAAGTAATAAAAATTCAGAGAGCATCTTGCAGTAGAAACAGGTTTTGGGGACCCCCTACTGGCTTAGCCAGAGGATAACGACCCCACTGGTTCACTCAGCAACAGCTGTGGGATCCAGATTACAAATTCCTCCCAAGGCAATATGCACATGAGCTTGAAATATTCATCTCTCCTCCCAAAACAAATTTGATGAAGCACTGCTATCTCAATATTTCCACAAACCAAAATGCCCCACCCTCAGAGCAGAACAAGTTCTGAGGAAATAATGTGTACGATGCTCAGAAGGCACATCTGAACAGATTTTTCTTTGAAATCTCACCACCAGTTGGCAGTTGGTGGCAAGAACAAGCACAGAGAAAAAAGGCAAAGATTCTATCACTATTTTAGATTCTCGAATCTCAAGAAGAAAGCATATTTGTGGTTCAATTAGTAGTCTTATTTGGGGATCCACTTCCAGCAAAATGCGGGCACGTTATTAACACCATTTGGAAGAATATCTTGTGTATTTATTCATAGACAGCACTATAGAATTGGATGAAAACACACAGACCAAACTATCGAAAAGTCCAATTCACAGTAACTAAAAAATGCCTAACAAAGATGGAAGGTAAAACTCTGGTCTAATCTGAGATGGTGAAAAAAGTGAAGTGTGGATTTTAAAATAATCCAGATTTTGAATCAAAAATTCAATTCACATGAAAGCTGTAACCCAGTTGCGACCTGAAACTGGGGGGAAGGGGGAGAGGGCGGGGAGGGAGGGGGCAGGTGAGTAGAGGGAGGGGGACTGGTGGGATCACACCTGCGGTGCATCTTGCAAGGATATACGTGAAACTTAGTAAATGTAGAATGTAAATGTCTTGGCACAACTAAAAAAACGGCAGGAAGGCTATGTAGACCGGTGTGATAAAAATGTGTCAAATGGTTTATGAAACTAGTGTATGATACCCCATGATCATATCAATGTGCACAGCTATGATTTAATTAAAAAAATTCAATTCAAAAGTATTGGGTATATTCCACGTTCTCAATATATACTCAGTGCCAGAAATACAAGAACAAAAGACAATGCCCTGCCTTGAGGAAGCGCACAGGCTGATGGGAGACACACGTGTAAATGTGCCATTAACCCAAATGAAAGAGGAATGTACTAAGGACTAAACATTACCCAAAGATAAAGAGCAAAGGGGAAAAATAGCTGATATGAGATCTCTGGAATTAAGAATCATTTAGACCAAGGGCCAGGGAGAATAAGACTCTAAAAACAACAATAAAATATCTGCATATAATCAGGACTTCTAGGCTATAGGCAAAGGATTTTAATCTGTTAGTGCATTAGTTGTAGTTTTATAACCATAGATAATAATTCTCTTGGCTATAAACTTTGCATGTACTAATACCTAGCATTTTCATGACCGTTCACTTTAACATGAACTGTTTTATGTCCCCTTCACAAAGTTCTATGAAATAAGAAAGGATGAGAAAAACAAAGCATTGTGTCTCAGATTTGCAGTACATCTGTTGGTATTAAATATGCATGATGTTATATGAAGGAGAATTCCAAGCTAATGTGGAGGCCCAATGGCAAAGAGTGCTGGAAGTGACCTTTTTCTGTACTATTCACAGCTGCTCTTAAAGGACTAATGATATTAATGAGCCCTTAGTAGTTTTCTGCAATATCCTGAATACTGAATGACAAATGTTCTTACATCTCTCTGTCCAGGTAATTCTAAGCTTTTACTCCAGTCCTAAGTTCCAGGATCTTTTTCCTAGCTCCATTATGCCCTCTTCTGAATAATCATATACCATTTTACTAAGTCCAAGGTGATTTCCTAATTCTCTGAGTTTTTCAAATTTTTAAGGCTTTTTTTTTTTTTTTTTTTGAGACAGAGTCTCACTCTATTTGCCAGGCTAGAGTGCCGTGACATCAGCCTAGCTCACAGCCTTAGACTCCTGCGTTCAGATGATCCTCCTGCCTCAGCCTCCTGAGTAGCTGGGACTACAGGAGCCTGCCACTATACCAACCAATTTTTCTATTTTTGGTACAGACTAGGTTTCACTTTCTCTCAGGTTGGTTTGAACTCCTGAGCTCAAGCAATCCTTCTACTTCAGCCTCCCAGAGTGCTAGGATTACAGGCGTGAGGCCACCATAGCCAGCCCCATTTTTAAACACTTCGTAAGAGTGAACTAAAAAGGGTTCAGTGTAAATAAGTTTTATTTCTCTTTTCATTGGTATCAACATAACAGTGTCACTAAGGATTTGTTTGCTCAGCCAGCTTCTGGCCACTCTGTTTTGCTGTGAAATCGGCCTTCCTTTTCTAATCATAATTTTTCAAATATTTTCAATAGCACATTTTCCCATAAAATATCTTTTAATAAAATTTGAACTCTCTGGAAGGAAATTGCTACATCCATTTTAAAAATAAACATATTGACACGTTTATTATTTTATGACATTGTCTTGTTTTCCCTTTAATATATACGAAGACTTTCTTTGCACACTAACACCAAGAAACTCAAATTATTATCAACTTGGCTTCACCTCAGCAAACATTGTTAAAATCAGCAAGGTAGGCGTTTAGCCATTTGTATGCAAGCCATACCCAGAGACAGTTATTATTTAGCATATGAACATATGGTTCAAGCTGAATAGATTCCTGGGGAGGACCGCTGGGAAAACACACAAACCCAGAACATGGGCGATTCCCACAGGGAAGGCACCCAGCACAATTTCACTCCCTCCTTTCTTCTCCTCCCAGTATTATTCAGTATTTTTAATTCTTTCAAATTCAAATTTAAATTCATCACCCTGGAAGTCCTATGGCCTTTTCTCTGTTGAGCTTCTGTAGGATTTAAGGGCTATATTTAGGTCTCTATTCTCTCTTCTACAGCACCTTGTATAGTAAGTGCTAAGTAGATAATAATGACTTCTTGAATTAGAAAGATAACTTTTAATGTTATGTATATGCTTTAATTTTTTTAATTTTAATTTTAATTTTTTTTTTTTTTTTTTTTGAGACAGACTTACCCTGGGGTTAAGTGGCATTATAGCTCATAGTCACTTCAAACTCTTGAGCTAAGGAGATCCTCTTTCCTCGGCCTCCTGAGTAGCTGGGAATACAGGTGTGTGCCACAATTCCCAGCTAGTTTTCTTCTATTTTTAGTAGAGATGGAATCTTGTTCTTGCTCAGTCTGGTCTAGAACTTCTGAGCTCAGGCATTTCATCCTCTTGGCCTCCTAGAGTATACTGATTTATAGAACTTGAAATCAATTGCTTAGATTGTCTTCACCAGAAAAATTATCTATTGGGCCTGAATTGACTGCTTGATTGTTTCAAAGTCCCTGGCCATTGGGTTAAATTGGTTGGACCATTATATAGTGTGAAACTGGCAGGTCTTTTCAGTGAACTGACTCTCTGAGTCCATCAAAAATGGTTGAATTGACATTCTTCTTAGTAAAGTATCACAAGAATGGGAGGGGAAAGTATCCAATGTATTCAGTATTAATATGAAACCAATATATAAACAACTGCACATCCACACAAAAGAAAAACACAAGTATCATTTAGTGAGGGGGGGAGAGGAGGGAAAAGGGAGGAGGAGGAGGGAAGGTGATTGGCAGGATCTCATCTAATGTGTACTAGGCGAGGGTGCAGCACACAACTGCAACTTGAACTTTACCTTAGAAATGAAAACAATGTAACCTAAACATTTATACCCTCATATCATTTGGAAATTAAAAAAAAAAAAAAAATGGTTGAAGTGGCTGCTTACCAATCCAGAAAGAGTAGACTCATGTTGGGTTCTAGAGAGCACTAAGAAAACATTTGTGAATCTTCCTTTTCTTGCAATATTTCCCATAAATGATCTTTGGAATTATATTAAAACTCCTAAGTTGTCTATGTTATTTGAGAGAAGATAATGGACATTTGCAAATTGTCTGTGGCATACTCGTACAGGAGAGAAAATCACAACTAGAACTTACATTGTTCTCTTTGGCCCCATACATAGAGTGCTGATATTAACTAAATTAAACACACACCAGCAATAAACTGGCCTAATATTTACCCAATGACCTCTGAAAGCTGCAATAAAAATCTCAAATGGCATTCAACAAATAGGTTAGTGTATTCATGCTGCCTTTACAAAGTATACCTTGGCACTTATCATTGAAATGCCAGTAAGCATAACAGTCCCAACATACCTACTTCGAACTTCTTTCTAATAGTAAGAATGAAGGTTTTTGCTTAGAAATGTTATGTTAGGGACTAAGACACAGCTTAACTTGGAAGGGTAGCACAGTTCCTTTGAAATCTTGCAGTTAAAAGCTGTGTTGTCAGTTGCACGTTTGCTAACTAGCCTTGTGTCTATCATAACTCTAAACAGTTTGGTTAAGAAGAAAATGCGGGGTGGTCTGATCATTAGAAAGGAAATATCATGGGTCTAAGATGAGGGTTGAGGTAAAGGTGAGACTAAACTGTTAATACAATCTGAATGTGATGTCTCATAGATCCATGTAGTTTTAGAGTTAGAAAATAGATTAATAGCCCCTAATATATTCCCTAAGTTTGCAGGTATTCTAGAAAGTGAAGTGATTTCACACAGACATAGGATACAAGTCCATCTAAACAAATCTATCCTCAGCAGTTCTCAGAGTCTTGCCAGGTAGATCACCAAATTTTCTGACACTGATAGACAGTTCCTCCTCTCCACCACTCAGTAGGGTTTCTAAAGGTCAGGTAGACTGGCTGTGGCTGGCAGGAAATGGTGTTTCTTCCTGTCTCCAGTGGGGACAGTGGGGTTGACAGTTTTCCCCTTTCCAAGAAACTTTGCCAGGAAATCTCCATGGCGTCCCACCCTGTGGATCTAATGTTCCAGGAAATGCAAAGTGGGTTATGCTTATTATTAAAAAAACAAACAAAAAACCTTGCGTTCTTAAACTAGGGAAGGCCTCTCAGAGTAGGGGTTGAGAGCACAACGTAGGTGTGATGTGTGAATTGAATAAGCTACTTTGCTTCTCCGAGCCATACATTCCCTATGTAAATAACATAATAATTATTTTGGTCTCATAATATTGAGTAAAGACTAATTGTCATGTGAAGTACATGACGCTGTATCTGTGCAAAAAATAGCCTCCACTGTTACCATGAAATCAACTAGAATTTCCTGTTCCCCCTGCTTCTTTCCACCAACGAGCATGTGTGAAGTCCTATAAAGACAATATTTTGAAATTGTTACCATATTGTTACTGAGTTCTCTTTTCAGATTGATCTGAGTCACAGGCTTCTTAAAGACTGTGGGCTTAGAAATACAGAGTCAACGGAGCTTTGTGCGAGAGTGGTGGTGACGGCAAAGACCCATCAGTACCTGGACCTTGGTGAGATGATCTTCTCCAACTCCTCATTCTCTTTGCATCCTTTTTTCCCCCTCCAACCAAAGGATTCAAACGAGTGGGAGCTTCGTAGCTTGTTTTAACAGCTTCTAAAAGATCAGTGTAGCAGGTGAATAGTAGAAAATAAGAGAGAAAAGTTTGACAATCACTGAATCAATTTCATGTCAAGTGTCTAACACTGGAATTAGAGCTAATGTATCGAATAGCAGTAATTTATATAAATAATTTGCGCCATATATTTTTAAAGATCCTTTGGTGAATGAATTATGAAAATGATGAATGAAGGTGAGGAAGATAGAAATAAATTTCTTCTTCTCCGTAAGATTTGTTTGGATATGGTACAAAACGAACAGCTCTCAGCCTTCAGCAAGAATGTTCCCTACATAGCACAAATGTGCCTCTCCTGTACTGCAGCGCCACGTGTGACAAAAACCACAATTAACCTTTCAGCTGGGCTTTGCCTTTGTCTGATCTTCTAACAACTGGGTGTCACATATCTCAATGTATAACCGCCCACTCACAACAAGATTACACATTAGACTCTTTCTTATCTGCTTTTATGAAAGATTTCTGAATGCTGAAAGGAACAAATTAACTCTACCATTCCATGATTGTGTAATAATCCCCTTCAAGGACAAGAACATTTACATTATCCTAAAAGGATATATCTTAAAAGTTGTACAACATGCATCTGAGTTGGGGGGATAGATAGCCGTATTCGCTTTAGACTAAATATTGTAATAGTGTCTAATAGCAAAAAGTAAATCATTATTAGAGTAAATATTTCTGAATGTGAAGTAAATACAAACAAGGAAGACACAATCAAATATAATCATTTATTTAAAGTTTTCAGATTTTCCTCTGAGTGCTGTCTGTGTTGACATCTACATTTCCACTCTTCCTAGAATATGTTGGCTGGTGACTGCTTATGAGCAGAAATGATGTCCATATATTTTTATTAGCAAATCTGCCATTGATGAGTGTGGCTGGCACAAGTAGACATTCAGAACAGTACATAATCAGATCTTAATGAATAAAATAGTACATAAATCAGAAACTGTGAAACATGGAGATGTAAAACTAATAGCTATGATGTTCAGCATAGATGCTTCATGTAAATTATCTTTCTAAAGTTATAAACACACAATAATATGTTTTCATGATCATTTTTGAGGACAAGACAACTCTTAAAACATCTTTTTACTTGTAAGTTTTCTTTTATTTCCTTTTTTTTTGAGATAGAGTCTCAAGCTGTTGTCCTGGGTAGAGTGCTGTGGCATCACAGCTCACAGCAACCCCAAACTCTTGGGCTTCAGTGATTCTCTTGCCTCAGCCTCCCAAGTAGCTGGGACAACAGGTGCCCGCCACAATGCCCGGCTATTTTTGTTGTTGTTGTTATAGTCGTTATTGTTGTTTAGCAGGCCCAGGCTGGGTGCGAACCCATCAGCTCCAGTGTATGTGACTGGTGCCCTAACCACTGAGCTATGGGCGCCGAGCCATTACTTGTACATTTTCAATCTAAAAATGATTTACCATAATTTGTGTAGGAAAGCAATACATCATACAGTCTGATTAGTCACCTGTGACCACGCTGATGTCAGTCCCAGCACTCCTCTCTCTTCCCTGACTCAGCCCTGTTCTTCCCTGTTCTCGACGATCCCAAGTGAAAGCCATTTGTATTTCCTGTTCTCTCTCCTAAGAGGCTCCTTCCACTCTGCCTGCAAGTCTTGCTTCCTCACTGCCTCAGATCACTGTCCGCGCAGGGACTCCCTTGCCTTGCTATAGTTTTCTTCACTGCACGTGTTGCAATCTCATCAGACATTTATTTGCTGGTTTATTCCAGATATCCCTCCAGTAGAATATGAGCTCCAAGAGAGAAAGAAGACCTTGTTTTTTCATTTACCACTGAATCCTGAGCACTTCGAACAATGCCTGACACATAGCAGCATTCAGTAAGTAGGTATTTCTTAAATAAATAACTCAATTGTCTTTATTTAAAAATATATATATTTAACATGTTCTGTAAATAAATTAGGTTGTACTTTCCTAGTTCATTACAGATTAGGGAAAAACAAATCTTCTGAAACTGCTCTGTTTCTGACTTTCTTGAGACACGTTTTGAGAAAATTTTGCAAAAATGTTCAACAGTACTCATTACTGCTGTGGAGTTGCCTAGGAGGAAGGTTACCTTAACCCAGGAAATGTTGAGGTGTGCAGAGCCACCATTCCAATACTCATTAGCCACATCAATTAAGATTTTCATCGAAATTTCAGTGAATTCAGAAAGACATTAGTAAAAAAAAAATGTGGTGATTATGTTCCTGTTGCTATGTAACAGGAATTATACTTAGTGCTTAACATGTATTAACTTACTTAATCCTCACCTCAAAAGAACTCTCTGAGGTACAATTATTATACACCATTTTTTATGGACTGAATGTTGTTTCCCTGAAAATTCGTATGTTGAAGCCCCAACCCCAGTACCTCAAAATATGACTCTAATTGGATATAGGGTCTTTAAAGAGGTGATTTAGGTGAAGTGAGGTCTCCTAGGTGCACCCTCCTGAACCCTGCTAGGTTTGGTAAGACCCTAATGACAGGTCTTCTTATAAGAAGAGGGAATAGGACTCAGACAACAGACTATGAGGCTATGCATTAGTTATGGTTCTCCAAAGAAGCAGAACCAATACGATTTGGATATATACATATGGTCCCCAACTACAACCCTTTACTTAATGATCTTTCCACTTTATAACAGTATGGAATCAAATCTATACTATAGAGACCATACTTAGAGTACCCATCGCCATTCTGTTTTTCACTTTTAGTACAGTACTCAACAAATTACATGAGAGATTTAATACTTCCTTATAAAATTGGCTTTGTGTTGAATGATTTTGCCTGATCTTGGGCTAACATAAGTGTTCTGGGCATGTTTAAGGAAGGTGAGGCTGAGCTATGATGTTTAGCAGGTTAGGTGAATTAACAAAATTAAGTATACTAGCAAAATTAAGTGACTGCAGTGATGGTTCAGAAGAAATAAACAATGGGAAAGAACCTACGAATCCTTTGAGAGGAGCTCTGGGCTAGGTATGAAGGCCAGGATCAGGCTTGAAGACATCTTATAATACTTAGTCTTTAGGCCTGAGGTTCACGGCAGCAGATTCACAGTGGTGAGAAATAAAATGTCTTTTCTGTCCATAACAGACTCTAACATATTGCAGATACTGCTAGTTATCCACCCATTACCAAGACTTCCATATGTCCTTAGTAACAGAGCTCTGATTTTATTCTGTAGAAGCTATGTGTACAAATAAATATTAAATTTTCCAGTCTCCCTTAAAGCTAGGGGTAGGATGTGATGGGCCATTCAGTTGTGATAAAGTCTGGCCGTTGAATTATACACAAAACTCTTCATTATAGTTGGTGCTGATTCCTAATCGCTAGGTTCAATTAAGTCCATTTCCTATCTGTTTTTTTCCAAAACAAATCGTTCTTTCTTTTTCATTTAACCTGAAACTCTGTCTTTTCTTAGCTTTAAAAATAAAATTCTTATTTTTTCCTTTGAAATTTTAGCAGCTCCTTTCAAACATTTATCACCACTTCTTTAGTTAAAATCTCAGTAATCTCCAATGTTGAATACAACAAGTCCTTGACTTCCCAGACTTAAACCGAGCTCTTCAGTTTGTTGTGCACTGAATATTGTCGTATTTTCTTTAGGGGCTTTGAATTACCACAGTATGAGGCTCAGAATAGGAGGCAGAGAATTAGAGAATAACCATCATTCCTGTGACTGTATTATCCCCAGGATGATCAAGACAATCAGATGTCAGGAACAGTGGGAATTCTGTAATAATAAACTTAACTATAATGTACTGTGGGAAGATAAAAGGAGGAGTAATTCTCAGAGATGATATCAAAATTCATCAAAGATTGGGTGACATTAAAGTGAGTATTAAAGGATGAGTATGAGTTTGACAGGCAGGAGGAAACTCATCATTAGAAAGAAAAACAGGAGCAAAATTACAGAAGAATGAGGGTGCAGCAAATGTTTAAAGAATGTCCAGTGAGTGTGTGTGATTGGGATTTTTGAGTGGACAGAGAGAAACATAGGGAAGGTCATTTAGGCCAACAGGCTTCAGACCAGCCTGTGGCTACGAAAGAAAGCTTCCAAGTGGTCCTCTGGGCTGGGCAGTCTTTTTAGTGACCTATTTCTAGATACTTAATTTCTAAATACACTCTTTTCTAAAACCTTCTGCTTGAGAATGTTCCTGATTTCTAGAAGTCATACCTAATTTTCTTTATCACCTTTGCTTTTATAGTAGACATTCTTCTACTTTATATAAAGAGAGGCATAGCTCTTACACATTTGGAATTCTACTGTGAATGATTGATTGATTGCCCAGTGCTGCAAATCCACGGGTCACTGAACAAAGAGATGGTTAAAATTGTGTGTGTGTGTGTGTGTGTACATATATTATTCTGGTAGATGTTGGGATGTTCAGAATAATTTGGGGTGGCACAGGATTGATTTGTCATTTAATGACTCAATCTCATCTACCTCTGGAAGCTCATCAAAGAATTCTTTGCTACAGTGACTGTATCTCAAGAGAAAAGCAATGACTCCTTTGAAAGAAATGCTGAAGGTCATGATACTTAATATTATCCAAATAGCAAACTAGCAGCAAGGTTGGTTTTTTTTTTAACTTACGTATCTATGCACTTATGTTCCCACCCATCACTTATATCTCCATGTAACTGTCTTAAATTCAGAGGGGAGATGATTGTCATGAAAACACAAATTTAAATATTTATTTGAATTGAGAATTGATTGATCATGAGGGCTAGATTTACCAATTAGGTTATGGGGTAGACATTTTCCATAAATCTAATGAGCTAAATCTGTAACTCCAAAATTTTGACAAGTATATGTACAATGCATAAGATTAAAGCACATTATCATAAATTAGTGTGACACCAAAGGTTTATTAAAATTAAAAATATTTAAATTTTCCTAAACCTTTTGATTTAACAAGGTGCCTCTAGGTAAAAGAATAAGAGAACTAGTGATTGCCACTGAATAAGTTTTGATAAAATCTATTTCCTATGTTTTACAGAAACTAAAAAGAGAGTAAAGACTCTGCGTGACAGGCAGGCAGAAGCTACGTGTGCAGCTTAGATCTCCTTCCAAGAGAAAACTTAGCAGGCAGCGCCCAGCTGCCCCATCTTCAGAGCCACCGTTAGGATCACACAGACATCACATCTTTCCCGACTACTCACAACCAGTGCCTGAACTGGCAGAGGCACGAGAACCAGTGCCCATTTCTATCAACCCAGGACTCCTAACAGGAAACTCTATTCTAGGATTCACTTTGAGTCTAAGACTATGCTGTATTCTAAGTCCCTCCAAGTCCAATCTCCTCTCCTTCCACAGGTTCAGATCTGTGGTGCAGTCTGAGGCCTTTCTCTGCTCCTCCCTTCTTAATCTCTTATAGGTAGAGCTTTTATAAATCTTTGACATTTCTTATTTTGTCCTGGAGTCTGCATCCCTGTCTGAGACATTCTAGTAATAGGGCATCAAATCAGAATTCTTTTCAGACACTGTGCCTTCACACAGTTGAGAGAGGAGATAATCAAATTGTCTATTGCCAAAAAAAAAAAAAAAAAAAAAGTCAATGTCTTCCCAGGAGTGGGCTCAGTGAGGTAAGAGTAATCTCACAACCCTAGTTTGGGATTAGCTCAGGAACTCAGGCCTAGGCCAGTTGCTGTGTGACAGTTTCAGACATTGATTCAAAAGGGGTGTACATTTCAATCTGGAGAAATGAGACACGGGAGAATTTTGTCGGGCATTCTGGGAAAGAGTTTTCTTATCCTTAAAAACAGATAACCACTTCTCCACATCCACGCCAACATCTCTGGTTTTGTGATTTTGTGATGTGGGCTAATTTTACTGGAGTTAGGTGATATCTCACAGTAGTTTTGATTTGCATTTCTCTGATGATTAAGGATGATGAGCATTTTTTCATATGTCTGTAGGCCGTGTGCCTGTCTTCTTCAGAGAAGAAAATAGCCTGCGATGGGATCACTTGTACTTTTCTTGCTTATACGTTTGACTTCTCTGTGGATTCTGGTTAGTAAACCTTTGTTGGAGACATAACCTGAAAATATCTTCTCCCATTCTGAGGGCTGTCTGCTTGCTCTACTTACTGTGTTCTTGGCTGTGCAGAAGCTTTTAGCTTTATCAGGTCCCAGTAGTGTATTTTTGATGCAGCTTCAATTGCCTGGGGGGTCCTCATCAAAAAATATTTGCCCAGGCTGATTTCTTCGAGAGTTTTCCCTTTGCTTTCTCCTAGTATTTTTATAGTTTCATGCCCTCAGTTTAAATCTTTAATCCAGTGAGAGTCTATCTTAGTTAAAGGTGAAAGGTGTGGGTACTAATTGAGATTTATTTATTATTATTTTATGATGCCTCTCTTATTAAACTTTTAGCTTTATGTGGGCAGCTTATGTCCCTTTCATTTACCATTATTGTTTACAGTGGAACAAATGATGGTGCCTGGCACCTCTGAGGAGTGGCATATGTAGGGAATTCGTGAATCCTTGAACAAGTGGCTGTTTGGATGATGATGTTAGTGAATCTTGAACAAGTGGCTGTATGGATGATTATATTTTAATGCAAAGTGCTTCAAAAAATTTTAGAGGCTCAAATGGATCAAATAAACCAGGTAAAAACCAATAATAACTTAATATTAACTTCACTAATTGTAATACCTCAAGTGGAAAGAGGAAAATTTTAATGCATAATTATCAAATGCATTATTTAGGCAGCTTTCACTAGTTATTAAATTGCATTTTGCAGAATGATTCTCCTCAAAGGGAGAAAGCATCATTCTTCCAATCCCATCAAAAGATTACCCTGCTGTGTTTTAGAATAAAAAATACAATCTCTTTAAGCTCCCTGAGTTACATTCAGAGAAATACAAACAAGAATGGTATGAGTTCAGATTTTCCCTTTTGAAGGTATGTCATTACAGCCTTAAAGAATTTCATCTGCTCAAGTGGGGGCAAACATAAATAGCTGTCCCTTATTCAGGGATCTCATCACCCACAACCTCATGAACATGAAAATAAAACATTTTAAAACCTGGGGTAACTATGACATGTGAAAAGAGGAGAAGGGGTGAGTAATAGCATGCAGGCATTGGAGTCATGCCTTTCCATTAATTTCTGTACACAGTAACACACCACATACGCTCACACACACACATATCCATGAACTATAACATGAACCTATATTTATTTATATTCACATATATATGCATCCCATTTTGAACTTTTCTTACTATGACATGCCTTAGTAAATGAAACCATTATTTTGCCTTCTCTCAGGATTCACTTATGGAGAGATTAGAATTTTCAAGTATTTAATAGGTGACAAGGGGAAGCTCAGGCAGAATGTAATACATTTTTTTAAATTCAAAGGAAGTAGTCAGGCTGGGCATGGTGCACATGCCTTTAATTCTGGCTCTTTTGGAGGCTGAGGAAGGAGGATCCTTTGAAGTCAGAAATTCAGGACCAGTCTGAGCAAAATAGTAAAACCTTCATCTCTACAAAAAAAAAAAAAAAAAAAAAGTAGTACAAGTTAGCTGTTTGCAATTTATTCTTATACTTTCTAGCAATGTAGATCTGGCAGATTAATTTCCCCTTTCCACAGATGGGAAATTGGGGCGTAGAATAGTTAACTCACAAGCTCAGAATTTTAAATGCTAAAATGCCTTTTATTTTTACAGTACAATCAGAATTTAATTCCAGCTCTAACGACTCTGAGTTTATCCAAAGCCATTATTTTAACATATAGGAACATGATTTCTACATTTATAGCCTAAATATCAGAATTGGTTTGCCGGAAAGAATCTGTTTCCAGAGAGCCTTCATTTTTCTCTGAAGCTGGGCTGCTTACAGTTTACATTGCTGTAATGCTCCCTATAGTTAAAAATAGCTAGAAATTGGGAGAGTTTTCTCAAAGTGCCTATGAATTTATCAGTTCCTAAGAGTTACATGTTTCTATTTCAGATTATGTAACAGTCAAATTGAATTTTCTATTTGGGGATAAACCTATGTGTGCTATAAGATAGGTCTTTCTAGGAAAACAATTATGTTCTCCTAAGATCCTTTTTTCTCTTAATGTTTAACTTATATTGCAGCCTTTTAAAAGAACAGATAAAAGGAAATTAAGTGATTTTTCCAAAGATCACAGAAAGATGTGAAAGAGCCAGAACATAATCCAAAGTGTGACTCGGTTGCACGCTTCGGCAGTGCATACACTAACATTGGGAGGACACGGAGAAATGACCACGGCCCCTGCACAAGGATGACATGCAAATTCAGGAAGCATCTCATATTTAAAAAAATAAAAATAAAAATGCAAATTGTCTCTTTAAGGTTCAAGTAAACAGAGGGCTTTTTGTACATTCTCTAATACATTCTTTCAGCATGTGCCTTTTCGATAAGGATATCACATTGCTATTTAAACTTCAGTGTTTGAACTGGAAGCATTTGCATCCCCCAGACGCTTCTTAGAAATGCAGAACCCCAGACCCCACTCAGACCAACTAAATCGGAATCTGCTTTTTAACAAGGCGATTCGGTGGATGTCAAAGTTTGCGAAACAGCGGTCTAAGGAACATGGCTGTGGGAAAGTGACCTGCATTATGCTTGAGCCCTTATGTTTGAATTTGGTCGTCATGGACAAAATAAGTTTTTAAGTTCCAGTTTCCTCATGATAGAAATAATGGTACCTCTGCTTCTGCACTGAGAGAAAGTTTAAATGAAGAAATTAAAAGAAACAGATAATGAAATGGCACATAAGAGTGACTCAATAATTGACAGATATTTTATATAGTTACATATAACTATATTGCATAAGTTGAGTACTCGCTCTTAAAATTATACTCACTTTATGCTTATGATAGGGGTAGAATACCTGAAAAAGATATACCTCTTCTTTTACAATAATTAATCAAATGGTGGAATCAAATATTGACATCCCAATCAAAATGTATATTCCCTCTATCTTGTCCTCTTTAGCGAAGACCTTTTCAACCTTCATTCAGATGTTAGCAGTACCGATAGCTTGAGGCGTGTGTTTGTAGGGTAGGCAAGTAGGGAAAGCCCTGAGGTTCAAGAGTTTATTTAGGGCCTCGTGGGCTTAAGTTAAAACACAACAAACTTATAGAAATATAATCAACTTGATCAAGCAGGGTGGAATGCAGATTCTGACCATTTTGGGATTTCATCAACTGGTACAGTTACAAAAGAAATGTAGGAAAAGAAACGGAAGGAGTATTAGTCAGGCTCCTCTATAAAAACAGAGGGAAGGCAGAGATTTATTATAAGAAATAGCCTCACACTATTATGGAGACTAACAAGTCCTGATATCTACAGTCAGCAAGCTGGAGTCGCAGGAGAGACAACCGTGTGATTCCAGCCCAGTGACTGGCACCGCGGGGCCAACGAAGAACTGATGTTTCAGTCCAAGTCCAAAGACAGGAAGTAAATCAACAGTCCAAGTTCAAAGTCAGCCAGGCAGAAGGCTGTCCCTTTCACTCAGCTGTTCTACATCATTCAGGCCTTCAACTGATTAGATGTAGCCCACCTACATTAGGGAGGGCAACCTGTTTTACTCAGGCTACGGGTTTAAATATTAGAACTTATCTAAAAATATCCTCATGGAAAGATTTGACAAACTATCTGGGCCTCCTTTGGCCTAGTCCAGCTGATCCTTAGCCACCACAAATGGTTTAACTTTTTGCTTTGCCAAGTAAGAACACTACAATTGTCATTTTCTTGTAAAAGAACAGGCATATTCATAACTTTTAAAAGGGGGCTTCAAAAGAGACAATTTCAGAGCAATTTATAGATAAAATTAAGTTTGGCCGTATGAAAACTACAGTGCATTGTCCTTAATTTTCTCATTTTACTATGGACCAAAATAAACCCTGCCAGGATGAAACTATTGACATAGATGTCAGGGAGCCTAGGAAAACAGTGAGAGAGGCCTCTGCTAAACTCAGAGGTGACGTGCGCAGGCCTTGATTTTCTGGTTGTGCCAGTGAGAAGATGGAAAGGGGTGATGAAACTGAGAGGGTAGTCATGGGGGAGTCACTTGCTCCTTTGAGCTTATCTCTTCTCTGTGACAAAGGTTGATGGAGATAACATTAGGGTCTGCTGTTGAAATGCCACATTCCTAGAATGTTCAGACCAAGCAGATCTGTGAGGTGACAGAAATACAACAAATCTTAAGAGGTTAAGCCTCGGGGACCTGGTGGATGCTGCTGCTACAGACAGAACATTTTGAGATCTTACTGTCCCTACCAGGTAGTAGTTCTGGTCTCTCTACAGTTGTTAGAAACCCCTGACTGTTCCTTTCTTTTTCAGAAGAGAAAGAAAACAGGATCAATCCTATTTAAAAGCAAAGCAAAATACAATAAAATGGCAAATTAAGCCCTATGCAAAATACCTGGAGAGAAGGAAATAAACAGGAGTTAACACTATTGCTTCAGCTGTGAAGGTCTTTTTGACCTGCTGTATATTTGTGAACATTTTAAAATTAAAACAAAAATCCTTTTCTCTGACCCAAGTTGCCAGAATTAAGAGGTGCACTGCTCAAGGGGTTCAAAACACAACATGGTAGGAGGGTCCGGCAATTACAACATCAATTAGAAGATGCAGTCACTTGAAAAGTAAAGGTGTTTAAATCCCATTTTTCAGACACTAACTTGGCTTATGATACCTAGAAATAAAAAAAAAAAAAAACACTCTCCACACATCAGACTGATTTTATTCTTCTTAATTTTCAACTCTTCATGAAACTGTATATTGAACTTGATCTTCAGTGATATTGGATGTAGCATTTTTTCATTATTCTATACATGCTAATATAATTATACATTTGAACATACTTGTAAAAGATCACAGCTTTGTCACTCCATATATTCTTCACATCAGTGTGTTTTGAGGGAATGTCAATTCAATATTTTATAGCATAGGAAAATACCTTCTATAGTGACTTATTTAATTAAATATAATGCAAAAGTTTTTTTATTTTTAATACAGATGCATGCATTACCAATTCTAATTTCAGTCTTGTGCTATTTCTTAGCTAATAAAATTATGATTAACATCCTATGTAATGTAGTAACTGAGCCGGCAAGAGGACCCCTATAGACCCCTGTATCAGCCTGAGTCCCCGCATGTCTCAACCACCCCACCCCCCAACCCCCGGCTTAATTCTGAGAACAGGTTTCAGAATAGAACAAGAAAGTTCCCTGAGTTCCCAAGAACTCCTATGGTAGAACTTACCCCAACCCCCTAGCAATGGCTAAACAATGGTGAAATAAATTACCTACATGAAGTTCCCAAGGTACTGCATCCCTCAAGTTGTCCCCATGCCAAGTCTGTCCCCATGCCAGCTGCCATGATACAAACCCCTGACTCGCTGCAATGGGTGCCAAACCCCCCTTAGCCAATACTGTAATCCCACTCCTGGGCTCACTAACTGCCACGTTCTGCTTTTGTTTTTGCTTGCTTGCATGGCAACAAAAAAGGTATAAAAGGCAACCTGCTTTTCTCTTTGGGGCTATTCACCTTTGGGTGGTGGCCTGCCTACGCAGGTGTAATAAATCACCGTCTGATTTATACCTGAATGGGGGTCCAAGTCTTTCTTACAGGTGGCATAAGTACAACATTTGGATGCCCTAGTGACATTTTGCCACCCTGGATCTCCATCTAGGCCCACCGCTGCCCGATGGCTCTAGGGGAAGGCCTCAGAGAAGATGTTCCTCTGCCCGAGTCCTGGAACGTGTGGAGCCAGGGCATAGGTTTCCAAAACTTCTGAATTGGTGATTAGTCAGTTAACACCTGAGTGAGTTTGTACAATCTATCTGTTCTCTAGAGATTTTGGGGAGGAACCATCAGCCCCGCTAAGTCTTTTGACCTCTGGAGGTAAGAAAACTCTGGCTCTATGCTTCTGTCTGGGGATTGCAGTCATCTGGTATCTGGTGGATGAGGGAAGGTCAGACGTGACATTAATTTTCCCTCCTGGGCCCCCACAGGATGCTGGGGTGGGTCTCTGGTCTATCTTTGGTCTGTCTTGGCGGCCTCTCGGGGGTGAGCCCCAGGTCTCTAGAGGGACTTAGGTCCCAGGTCTTGGGGGGCTCACAAAGTGAGCCCCGGATCTCTGAGTGAATGAATGAATGTGTGTGAAACTTGTCAGTCCTTTTTCATGCCCAGTCTGTTTCTCCTCCAACATTACAGACTTTGTAATTTCATGAAAAAAAAAAAAAAATTATGTCATAAATTTGTTCTGAAACAAAATAGTTATATTAAAAAAGTAAAAAACAAGACAAAGGTTAAAAAGGTCTAAAATATTTATAAAATGTCTGTGCAGGTTAAATACAACTTATAAGGAAGTTTACATGCAATCCCGTTAACTATGTATTTCCTAAAACTTTCATTGGAAAGTTAACATGACTATAAATATTGCTAACCTTACTTCAAACAAAACAGAAATCAGTTACATGGAACTGGGCTAGTTTATAATGGCTTTTTGTTTAAAATATTATTGATTCTTTCTGTGCTCTGTTTTCCAGAAGTCAAGAAAATAATTTTCTGTCTTTTAAACTATTTATAACTTTTCAAGTATGTACTGATGAGCAGAATCTGAAACATGTATTTTTTTCTCTCTCCTTAATTTCTCTGAAGTTTAAAAGCTACTTGTAAGTATTCTTAATTCCTGACAGTACAGTTATTTGCATAAGTTCAATAAAAATCTATTTTATTCTATAGAATAATAAAGGCACTGGTTAATTTACCAAGGCTTTGTCTAGAAGAGCATTTCCAGAGGTTTCCAGACTGCACTAAGGAATTAAGATTGACTTTATAAAGCCAATAAAAAGCCCTTTGGAAAACTGGCCAGATATCCATCAATAACATTTCCTGATCTGTGGTGAGTCACGAAGGTCACTTGCTAATGGGTCTAGGAATCAAAATATGCTTGGGAACCCCAAGGAATTTACCCAATGCATACAGGTATCAAATGGCACAGCTGAAATCTGGTCTCCTGTAAAGACTTTCAAGAAACTCCAACTAAGATTCCATATAATAGATTCCAGTAAAGCCAACTTTAAAACAGAACCTAGATGGCTATTAATTGTTCTTACTGCACTTTATGCTAATAATCAAACCCAGTATACTGAAAGTACAGTTTATTTTAGCAACTAAGTTTTACTATATTTTGTTTTTAGTAAAGAGAAAAATTTTTAGAGAGAGAAAAATGGTTCAAAGAGAAAATGCTATAACCCACCTGTATTAAATGTCAGCCTTGTATATGATGTCTACTCATAAAATGAAACATAATTATTTTACTAAACTAATCTGTTAAATGGGGCTAAGAGACTAATCAGAAAGTGTAAAATTATATAAGTAATTATGTTTAACTATAACACTACGTCTTACTGTGCCTAATCCATATACTCTGCTAAGTTTACTGCTGGCAGAAGCCAAGCAGCCCATTTGCATGGGCTCAAAGGATGACATCTAGAGACAGTCAACATGCCCTGCTCCGGCCACATACTGAGAAATGGCTGGTCAACGCATGGCTGAAGCCTGAGGAAACTCCTCGAGGGACTTATCTTAATTGGACTTTTGGAATTTGGGAAAAAGAGGAAAATATCACAGGGAAAGGTATATTAGCGCACCACCATGGTACTATTAAGGCCCGAGTAGAGAACCCAAGAAAAGTCACAATCCCTAAGACCTCAGTGCTAAAATATCAGCACCTGCATAAACAAGCTAATATTGAGACCCTAAATCAACTCCTTAGACATTAGATCACCAGCAGGTCTGTTAAAAAATATGTAAAAGTGTATGAATATAATGTAACTGAGAGAACTCTGAGAGTAAAATTAGACCTCCCTTCACAGGATCTAGGGGAGTATTGGTTTACCTCCTATAACTAAGTGGCAACTCGAGTGGGAAATCAAGACTGCCCTGGTTAAAAAATGAATTAGAGTTGTATACATGTGGGTACTTAAAGAAAAACTAAGACAAGGAACAATAAGTGAGACTTCACTCCCCCCATTTATGGGGTGAAACGAATATGTACGTGTACCCATCTTCCCTGCTCCAACTTTGTCCCCTGGCTATTAGGTCTTCACTGCAATTGTTACCTAGGAAAGGGATTAGGGTGTGCACTCCTTAGTCAGAGTAAAGCCATCCAAAATGTTTAAAACTGCTTTATTCATGACCTTACTGAAGCTCAGAGAGTTTATACCTGAAAACAAGAGCCTGATACATACCAATAATCAGCCCCTTCCCAGTGACACAGATGAATCAAGGATTTGATTCTCCAGAAGACCAGTGGGGAATGTAGCAACTGAGCCAGCAAGAGGACCCTATGGACCCCTAACTGTCTCAGCCTGAGTCCCCACATGTGTCAAACTCCCCTCTTGGCTTAATTCTGAGAACAGGTTTCAGAATAGAACAAGGAAGTTCCCTGAGTTCCCAAGAACTCATAGCAACAGGTAACAATGGTAGAACTTACCCCAATCCCCTAGCAATGGCTAAACAATGGTGAAATAAATTACCTACGTGAAATTCCCAAGGTACTATATCTCTCAAGTTGTCCCCATGCCAAGTTTGTCGCCATGCCAGCTGCCACCATACAACCCCCTGACTCACTGCAACCTATGTCAAGCCCCTCTAAGCCAATTCTGTAACCCCACCCCTGGGCTAACTAACTGCCACGTTCTGCTTTTGTTTTTGCTTGCTTGCATGGCAACAAAAAAGGTATAAAAGGCAACCTGCTTTTCTCTTTGGGGCCATTCACCTTTGGGTGGAGGCCCGCCTGTGCAGGTGTAATAAATCACCATCTGATTTATACCTGAAGGGGGGTCTGAGTCTTTCTTACAAGTGGCATAAGCACAACAGTAATGATATGTGCTAGATTAACGGTTTATATACATTATAAAATCTCTAATATATACTTTTTAAAAAAAACCATTTTTAAATTAACCTTGTTTATTGAAGAATTTTAGACCCAAGAATAGTGTTAATAAAGGCATTTATGTTTTAAATAGATAAAAATCTATGTTCATGTACAATCACAACATGGACATGTAATATAGGACATATCCTGGTTACAGATGAGATATGTTCCTGAAAACATCTTTAGGTGAGATGTGTATGTGACTCAGATCTCTGACAAACAGCACATACACTTTAATAACAAAAATATTATAATGGCTTAATGAGGTAATAATAATAAAGTGAAATACTGTACTAATAAAAATACCTTGTACTTAAAAAAGTTATAGAAATGATTGTATTCTTTCTTTTAATAGAAATTAACAAAACAAAATCATGCAAAATGTCTGCATATCAGATAGAGCAATTTCAAAAAGGTTAGCACTCACCTGATGTTGCACTAACGCTAGGTTAATAGGAGTGTTACACTTATTTTGATCTAACCAAATCAATAACAACCTTCCCATTGTTTCAGTAATTAGTCCACGCCACTATTTGGTAATAATCAATGCTTTCCATGGGGCACTACATTTCACAGGTTCCTTTATTCTCACTTTATTCTTCGTAATTGTTCTGGTAATCGAGAGGCTAACGCATAATGCTTTCTCAATGAATGATGAACCTGACCTTTGGATGCTTAATTATTTCTTTCATTTCCATTGTAATCACCTTTCTCTTCTCTGCAGGCTCACCTGGACCTGCTGTGGACTTTCACTTTGCAGGAATGGTCACAGGTTAAACACAGACTCAGAAAATCAAACAAAAAAATTAAGAGACAAGTGATGCTGTGGGTAGGTGACCCTATCAACAGTGAGACTAGCGCTGGCATAAAGCTGTTGCACTACAGAAGTGCTTATGCCATGCGGTTTTGTTTACATGTGCAGAGGAAACTAGTTCCTTAATTAATTTAATTGTTTAATTACAAATTATCCTGATGAGGAGACTTGGGAGCTGATTTGTAAGTGTGGAACACCAAAGTGTAGCATCCTATGTAGCCTGGGGACCTCCTGTATATTATTTTACCTTTCCCAATTTCACTCTTTCTCCCAGGTAAAGCACCCTCTTCTTCTGGATGGTGAGCATCTAATATGTGGTTGAATAAAAGCTAGAGCTCTCTTTGGCCATAACCCCTCTGTCTGCTGTAAAATTCCTATAAAAGCAGGAACTGACTTTGGCTATGTTGATAACAGCATCACAGCTCCTAGCCACCAAAATTGGCCTGGGACAAAGAGAGAGGCTGACATAGGGGGAGCTTGAGTGTATGCCACCGAGATCTTAACACAAGAGTTTAAAATGCATTCATGCTGGGGGTGGTGCCTGTGGCTCAAAGGAGTAGGGCACTGGCCCCATATACAGTGTGGCGGGTTCGAACCCAGCCCTGGCCAAAAACTGCAAAAAAAAAAAAAAAAGAAAAAAAATGCATTGATGCTGGAAGAGAAGAGCTCTTTCCTTCCCACTTGCAAAGCTGGGCACTTGTGAGCCAAGAGCTCCTAGTAGACATGAATCCAGCCCAGGATTTCTCAGCCCAGCAGCACTAACACTTGGGTCAAGAATTCTTTGCTGCTGGGAGCTGTGCTGTGTGTTGTAAGATGTTTAGTGACAACCCTTACCCCAGTCTACCAGATGCAAGTAGCATTGTCTTTCTTCCTGTACCAACCAAAACCATCTCCAGGTTCTGCTGTCACCTGGGAGTCAAGTTGGCCCCCAGCTGGGAAGTGTAGAATTAGTCTCCTGTAAAGGAAGCAGAAGTTAAGTGAAGCTATCCCATTTAAGAGAATAATGGAATAGAGAAAGAGAAACAGGCCTGTTCATGCCCAAACATACCCTTTCCTTTTGGTTATATAAACTGATCCATTCTTTTTCTTTCTAGTTTGATTTGTTCTTTTGTCAAGTACAATAATAAGGTTTCTAAAACAAAATTAGGAGAAGACAGGGCAGTAAAAGAAGGAATCAATCAATAGAATTTGATCAAGAACAATGTGAGTTTTGAAAAAATATGTAAGAATTTATAAATTTATAGCAAAGAAGCGGAAGCTGATTATGAGAAAGATGATCAATAGCCGAAAGTTCCACAGCAATATACAATCAACCTTGAAGAACTCTTAGAATGAGACAAAAAAGGTGGGGAAAACACATTTTCCATTATGTCTTCCTGAGGTTATACATAAGCTAAGTAATGACTTTTTTGTTTTTAATTTCAGGATATTATGGGGGTACAAGCATTTGGATTACATGTCGGTTTTGTGCAGTTTGAGTTATGGTTGCCCCTCATCCAGATAGTAGTGTGCATTGTAGTGTGAATTCACTCCGCCCCTTCAGTCCCCTCCCACTTGCTTGCCTTCTGTCAAGTTTTACAACCATATGTGCACAGGGGTGTTGACCGATTAGTTCTAATTTAGTAGTGAACACCAGGCTGTTTTGTTTACTATAGCCTTATAGTTTAGCTTAAAGTCTGGCAAAGTGATGCCTCCTGATTTGTCCTTTTTGCTTAAGTTTGTTTTGGCTATTTAGACTATTTTCTGGTTCCATATAAAGCATAGAATTATTTTTTCTAGATCTGGGAAAAATGATGCTAGTATTTTAATGGGGACTGCATTGAATCTGTAGATCACCCGAGGTAGTGTAGACAATTTAACAATGTTAATTCTGTAGATCCATGGGCATGATGATTTTTCCTTTTTTTCTATTAATATTTAAAGTGTGTGCATGTACGTACCTGTGTTGTTTTTCTCTAGAAACAGAACAAATGATGGTTTATAATCAATCAACTGGCAGAAATGAAAAAAAAAAAAGAAAAAAAACAAGGAAAAATTCAAACTGTGTGAGTTTCTCTACCTGTAAACCAGACAAGTTAAGCAACACACAACCCAACTTAAAAAGTGAGCAAAAAAAATTTGAATAGGTATTTCTCCAAAGACTATAAATGGCTAATTAGCACATGAAAAGATGCATCATGGAGCAGTGAATAAAAAGATACAAGTTTATACTCACTAGGATGACTATAATAAAAAAAAAATCAAATAATAACAAGTATTGGCAAGAATGTGGAGAATTAGAACCGTTAAACATTACTGGTAAAATGTAAAATGGCACACCCACTTTGCAAAATATTCTGGCAGCTCCTCAAATGGTTAAACAGTTATAATATGACCCAGCAATTCCACTTCTAGGTATTGGGCAAATAGAAGTGAAAATGTGTACACAAAAATCTGGGCACCAATTTTTATAGCAGCATTACTCATAATGGTCAAACTTGGAAACAACCCACATTTCCATCAGTGAAAAAGCAAACAAATAGATAAAAATGTGATATATCCACACAATGGAATAATTTGGGGCATAGAAAAGTAATAAAGTATTGACAAACATTACAGCATTGATGAGCTCTGGAAACGTTACGAGACATGAAAGAAGTTGGTCACAAATAGTATATGATTCCATTAACAGGAAATATCCAGAATAGGAAAATTTTTACAGACAAAAAGCAGATTTGTGTTTCCTCAGGCCTGGGAGCCTGGGGGCTGGGGTTATAAGAACTAAAAGATGTGGGTTTCTATGGAAGGTGACAAGAAAATGGAATAAAAGTGAATAACCATGACCAAGAAAGTGGCTACATAAGTCACTGTAGATTCGTACTCATGGAATATTGTGCAGTCATTTAAAAAATAGAGTTATTTTTTACTCTGAAGGATTTCCACAAGGTATTCTTGAAGAAAGGCAAAGCAACATCTCATTGTTATAAAAACTATAAAAGATAAAAACCATGCTTATGTGTAGGTCTGTACAGGTTCCATGTATTATGAGCACAGAGGATTGTAGGTGTAAGAAGGGGTGCACGATTGTTAACATGGGTTACCTTGGTGGCTGCACGTGTTGGGTAGCAGTTGTGTGGATACAAAGGAGAGGGGTAAGGAAAGGAATGCAATGCTAAAGAGGAAGAAAAGGGACTGAACTTAAGAACATAATCCCCACCGAATCGTTGCACGACCTGATTGAACACCAATTCTCTGCCATGTCTTCTAAGTGTACCATGTGATTTAACAGCCTGTGTGTTATTTCCATTTGAGTTTGAGATTAGTAGCTCCATTTTCTCCAGATGGGGAAACTGAAATTTGGAGTAATACATAGCTCGTAAACCAACACTGTTGGTGTGATTTTGATAACCAAGAAGGACTCCCACCTGAGATTTGTTGAGGATCTCAAGCCTGATGACGCCACACACACACACCAAGAAGGTAGGAAATGGTTTATTATTCACAATGAGGATTTCATGGGAGAATAAGCTTGGCTTCTCAGGCTGATTTGAAAATGGTTTGAGAGTGCTAGGAAAGGACAGGTTGGGGGTTTTATGGGTGTTAGGATTCGCACATGCAGGAAGGGGCTTGCCCAGTCTGACTTCCTTCCTGTTAGTGCCAACAGAAGGGAACACAGGGCCTCCTTTTGAGCTTGCCCAGACGTGGGGCAGAAGGGAAAGATGGAGAGATGATATTTAAAGGCTGTCAGCAAATATCAAATAACAGCGTCAGATTTTTTATTACAAATGATTAAAAAATTATTCATGCCAATGTTTAAGAAAAAAGTTTGCTGTTATATCTGGATATGTGTATGTGATTCTCTTGTTTTAATTAAAACAATTTAAATGGCTAAGTTTTTTTCTTAATGACAGTGATAATTGCCAAACTAAAGTCATGCATATAATATGCATGACCAAATCATTTAAATTTTACTTAAAGTCTTCAGTAATATTTTTTTTCCAAAAATTTAATAGCCAACATATCGATTTCTTCATATAACTATAAAATTAATGTTAACCACTCTGAAAGATTAATATTAACAGAATATAAGCTCTGAGAATGACTAGTGTATCTTTTTCATCACGTTAGAGCACAGACACAACTGTGTCTCATAAGAGCAGAAACTTAATAAAATGGGAGAAAACCTTGATAAATGCATATTTTTATCTATAATAAAAAAATAAAATTTAAAAAAAAACCAAATTAATCACATCACAAAAAAAAACAAAAAAAAAAAAAACAATTTTATCTTCAAAGCAAAAACAAAAAACAAAAGTTAGATATCATTTGTGAAGAGTTTGTAAGAAATACCAAAAAGATGTATATATCCTAGTGGTAAAAGGATTGTTCAAGAATTTCTGTTATAAGAACTCAAATAGTAATTTAAATCTATCTTGCAATTTTTTTTTTAATTGTAGAAAACAATTACTTTTAACACATCCAATTTTCAACAGTTATCATTAATGTTTAATAATGTTAAATCATTTCTTATATGTACTTCGAATTCCTAATAGCAAACTGAACAGTATTTCAGAGGAAATGATAATAAAATAAAAATGAATGCATGGTATACTTGTTAACATATGTAGAGTTCATATCAGAATCTGTTTTAGAGGCTGGAGCTACTGGTAGGAAAAGAACCATGTTGCAAGCAACCTTTTCATATTAAACTTTTTTATTAAAACTGAGTCTTTACAACACTGTCATGTTCCACAGTCAAATATTTAAAAAAAATTTCCATATGCAATTATTGGCACACAAATTTAAGAACATAATTATAACTAAGCTAAATCTCTGTATCTGTATATCAATTTAGATATATATCTACATAGATATACATCTCTCTCTTAATTTATATCAATGACCTGGAATACCTGAGTTTTCAAGTTACTGGTTTTCCAGATAGTAAAAAACACTCTCTATCCATTGTTTAAAGGACATGGCAGATCCAGAAAGAGTAGCTTTGGTTGATAGATGCTGTCCCCACAGATCATATGCAAGTCCTCCATAGGATTAAGGTTTATCTTCAGGGGCTTCTTCCAAGTGGAGGTCGGTGTGTGATGTAAGGAAAGATTCCCACGTAGCAAGGCACTGGATAATAGAAACATACCATGAAGTGAGCAACATGAGTTCCCTTTCAGTGTAAAAGCATTAACAAATCCTGACATGTCTGTTCCTATAGCCATCTGCCTTACTCCTTCCCCCCAGTGGCTTGCCAGAATCCTGTCATTTTCTACATATTTTAGTTCTTAATGGGGGGTAGTTCTTGCTAAATAAGGGAAAAACCATTTAACAGTGAAAGGATTAGCAAGAATTAGTGTGCTGAAATAATTCACTATTATCCCATTGTCAGGAAAGAAACCAGAGCTCTGAATTTTAGAGGAAACGGTGGATCTGAGAAGCAGGCACAGGCATCGAGGCAGAGGCGTGATGAAACATGCATGCTCCAGTCCGATTTCAGTCCTGCTGCATTAGTGTGAGTTTGGGAAAATGGATTAATTCTTCAGCTACCAGTTGGGGTAATGATAGTACTTGCCACTGTGGCAACTGTGAAAAATTTATGTAGTCTATATAAATACGCACAATGCCTGGCCAAAATAAATGCTCAAAAGTTAGCAAGTCTGACGGTCTCTTGGGAGTGGGATTAGTAGAATCCCACTTGGTAAGACATGGTCATTATTGTGCCACAGGAAATGACACAGGATTGGAAGGGTTTGGAGGTGGTGGGGACACACAAACATAAACACAGCCTGCTTGATTTCTGTCTAGGGCTGATCCTCTTAATAGACCCCTCTTAGGTACTGGTATGAAGTTCATCTACAGCATAACTGTTTTTCTTCTAAAACATACTTCTTTTAATGTATATTTAGTCTAAGCTATAATTAGCTAGGGAAGAAATTATGCTTTTTCTCAAATGAGGTTATGTTGCTATATATATGTATGTGTCTATAAACGAGGTCAGACAGTTAAGTTTGTGAACCTATCTTAGAAAAAGTGCTGTATACTTCACTGCTGAATGTCATTATGCATTAAAATACTTTGAAATTCTCCTCTTGGCCATGGGGTGACCATTCAGTAATGATATTCAGCACTGAGGTATGTAGCACTTTTTCTAGGACGAGTTCATGAACGTAATTGTCTGACCTTCTAGTTTACTCCAAAGCCAGACTAATTAATAACACCAGTCCTCTTGGCGAAACCACTCTCCTGTCACTTTTTTATTTTCCTCTACTCCTTGTACAGCTTCAGCGTGTGCTTTTCTGAAAAACGGTACTACGTGCGAGATCAGAGATTTCTCAGACACTATAAAAACTTAAAATGTTCAAAGCTGTTAAATTACAAGTGTGCTGCATTCCAAAAAGTATGCATGCATATATATGGGTATGTGTGCATGTATACACACACAGTGTTTTTCAAACGGAAAATTTATAATATGAGAAGTATTATGCAAAATCAAGTTTCTATAAAGGTGATATACAGTTATTTAATTATAAGATAGTCTCTTAGAAGAGCCTAAGAAATTAATACTAATACAGCCAGAAGATGTATATTTGCATGAAAATAGTAAAAAATACTGCTGAAAGACCTAATTGTCAAATAAAAAAAAAGATACTGAGTAAAAAAGTATTTATTTTGTGATACGTTTATTTTGAAGGCCAGGCTTAGAGTAATGCAGCTCTCATTAGAATAGTCACTGCTATTAAGACTTTAAGAAATATTTTTGCTTTTAAAAGGTTTAAAAGGTACTGGGAGCCAAGTGTGCTACAAGCACAGTCACTGTAATGAATCTGTCTGGGACTTGCTTTTCTCGTCCAGTAAATTGACCAACTTTGTGATATCTGCTTACTCAGATATGTAATAATAATAATAATAATAACAACAACAACCTGTCATAGGGATAGAGAAAAAAATAAGACAGGAGTAGGCAAGGAGTGGGTAAGGAAGAGAGAGCATTAGGCAATTTCACAGCAACGAACTGCTAAGACTTAACTTCCTCTTACACAGCACAACAGATGATACCAGATGTCTTTAAATACACTTAAATAACTACACCCCTTAAAGATCACAAAAGACACATACTTCATATTTAATATATTTTTCTATTTTTGGTTCCTAAAGTAATTTATAATTGTCCAAACTACACATGATTTGGAGACTGGGAGGGTAGGCACAAAAATCCATTCATTCAATAAATGTTTTCAAGTTCTTACAATATGCCAGGCATTAAGATACGTATTAGGAAACAGACCTTGACTTCATAGAAATATGATCTGGTGAGAAACACAAGTAAGCAAATAAAAGCAACTGTAGAATCCATAACATTATAAAGTATGATGGTAGTAAATAGTAGTTAATACAAGTTAGAAGGGGGCAGGGGGTTCTAACTAAAGTTTCCTAGATCACTTCAGTCTTGAGACTGAAAGATAAGCAGGAAGTGAGCCCCAGACATCTCTGCATCTTAGTGGAAGAGCAACTTGGAAAAAAACGTATAGTGATCAAGAACATGGACCTAGTATTTGTGATGCTGAACACGATGGTGTAACAGGGACCGGATTAGACTTTTCTGACTAAATAAATAAACAAGGCAGACACAAATTAAATAAAACAGTGGTTTTCATGACCCTGGACAATAGGAAACAACAGAGATTGATCCCTGAGAAAAGAATCAAATGTGGCAAGTTCTATGGTTATCCTCACGTTAGGGGCTGAATTCGGTTCCCTGAAAGTCACATGTTGAAACTCCTAGTACCTCAGATGTGACTTTAATTGGGGATTTAAAGAGGGAATTAAGCTAAAATAGGCCATATGACTGAGCCTTAATCCAATCTGACCGGTGTTCTTTTTGTTTTTTTTTTTTGCAGTTTTTGGACGGGGCTGGGTTTGAACCCACCACTTCCGGCATATGAGCCCAGCACCCTACTCCTTTGAGCTACAGGCGCTGCCCCTGACTGGTGTTCTTATAAGAGAAGGAGATTTAAACACACAGAGAAATACCAGAAATCTGAACAAAAAGACCACGTGAAGACCCAGCAAGAAGGTGGTCATCCACAAGGCGGGGGGTAGGGTGGGGGGGGGGTTAGACAAAACCACCCTGCTTATACCTTGTTTGATCTTGCTTCCAGAACCTGTAACTGGGAGAAAAAAGTGGCTGCTGTTTAACCTACCTGATCTCTGGTATTTTCTTAGGACATTCCTACCAAACTAGTACATCAGCTCACTGCCTTACGATAATTTCCAGGCCATGGGGAAGGGAGAAGGAACTTAGATGTCATCTGGCTCACTCCCTCAGTTGAAGAGACGGGGCTAAGAGTCAGAGAAGAGGTTTATACATAATATTCCAACAAAATATGTAAAATAAAACCACATAAAATTATTTATTAATCCAAAAGAAGGCCAAGAGAGGAAAACGGGAACAATGACTAGCAGGGACAAATAAAAACAGACGTCAAGGTAATAGACTCAAGCCTAAACATATCAATAATCAATTTAAAAGTCTACAGAGAGCATAAACATACCCAGGAAAGAGGCAGACTGTCTACTGAATAGATTCATCTGTACTCTGTTTAAATTTCTTATAAGGGCATAGATAGGTTAAAATTAAAAGGATGAAAAAAACATAGACTATGAAACACATGTTAAAAGGAAAGCTAGAATAGCTACATTAATAACAGATTACATAGATTTCAGAGTAGAGATCATTATCAGAGCTGAGGAAGATCATTTCATAATTATAGAAGGGCCAACTCAGCTAAAGAACATAATTTGAAATGTTATACGTAAAGACAGAGTTTCAAAGTACATGATATAAAAACTGACAGAAATGCAAGGAAAAACATAAACCTACAATTATAATTGATTCTGATATCCTCCCTTAGGAACTGATGGAACATATGGACCGTCAGCAGTTAGATAGGAGAATTGAGCCACACTGTCATCAAGTTACCTGATATTGACAGAATAAAAGTGAAATACATACTTCCTGTCATGTAAACATACATTTCTCAAAAGAGACCATATTCTGGGCTATATAAGAAGTCCCGATAACATTTTAAAAGGTCTAATCACATGAAGTACATTCTCTGATCATAATGGAATTAAAAGTAGAAATTAGTAATGGAAAGATATATGAAAAATCCTCAAATATTTGAAATATAAGTGGGGCAATTATGAATAGCCTTGTATCAAAGAAGAAATCAAAAAGAAAAATTAGAAAGTATTTTGAACTGAATGAAAATGAAAATATAATATACAGGGTGGACATAAAGTTCATGTGCAATTTAAAATAGTTTAGCGCAGTAAATTGCACATGAACTTTGTGGACACACTGTATTAAAAATTGTGGTCTGCACAGTGGTACAATGGATACTGGAGACTCCCAGGGGGTGAGGCTGAAAGCAGAATGAGGGAAGAAAAACCACCATTTGAGTGCAAGTACTTAACCCTGAACATTCCCACTACAAATTCATCCATGTAACCAAAAACCACTCACACCCGTAAATCACCAAAATGTATGAAAACATTTTGATATGCCACTGAAGTAGTACACAGTCCCTAGAACATAGGAATATTTAGTACTAAATGCCTGTTATTAAAAAAGAGGAACGGTCTAAAATCTATGACTTGGGCATCTACATTGAAAACTAAAAATCAGAAAAGATGAGACTGGGAACTAATGAAAGTGAAAAGGAAAAAATAAAGAAAAATCAATGAACCTAAATGTTGATAGTATGAAGAAATTTATGCCTATGCATTTGACAACATAAATGGACCAGTTCCTTAAAAGACACAAACTACCGAAACTTAACTCCAGAAGAAAGAAAGAACCTAGATGAATCTCAGTGTGTAGTAAAATATCTTCCCATAGAAACAAAAAACATTCCAGGACAAGAAGTCTGCGTAGGTGAATCCTAGCAAACAGTTACAGAAGAAATTATACTAATTCTGCACATTCCAGATAATTGAAGATACAGGAATGCTTTCCAACAAACCCAGGCCTAAAACATAACACAAGGAGAAAATTACATGTAAATATTACTCATAAACACAAAAGCAAAAGTCCTAAACAAAATTTTATCAAGCCAAACCCAACAACCAATATTGAGAATTATATATTATGACCTAATGGGGCTTATCCCAGAAATACCAGGTTAGATAAACATTCAGGTATCAATCAACTGACTATATTAAATGCAATCTCAACAGACACAGAGAAAGCATTCCTCAAATTCCACCATCCATTACTAATTAAAAAATCTCTAGCAAATTAGGAATAGAAGAGAACTTCTATAAACTGAGGAGGAACATCTACAAAAATGTATAGGTAACGTCATGAAGACATGAAATAAATACTAGCTGTTATTAGTATTTTATTACATTTGAATGCCAAGAAAAAAGAAAGAAATAACACAGCTTTATAAATATTCGCAAATCTTTTTACCAAATTTTGAGTATAAAAAAATTAAAAAAATATATAACTTTAAAAAATATATCCATGTTTACAAAACAGAAAACTACTCTGGGTTGGCAGGGCTGAGAGAGAACAGAACCATGCTTCACATTTGGGGAGAGTGCTCTGTTTCCCTTGTAAACCTTCTTTTGGCTAGAGCTCTCTGGTCTCGCCTTTGCAAATCTGTACCCAATCTAGCATCTGTTGACCCTGCAGGGCAACCCAAAGCAATTACTGCTTTCTGATAACGTATGTTTTCGTTACCTGCAAAACTATTTAAAAAAAAAAAACAAAAACAAAAAAAACTTCTGAATGTTTTAAATGGTAGAATTCAAAATGAAATTCTGAGCAGTCTGCTCTATTTAGAATACTGTCAAATAAGAGATGCCAATTGCACCACGGATGGCTTTAGTCCTCAAATGAACAAACTTTATCACTGTCACATTCTGCTTCCACTATGCTAGTTTAATAAAGGTAGAAGTAGAGTATTCCGTAGGCATTCATGCTGGTGAGTGTGTGTATTAACATTTTCATTTCTAAACAAAATCCTAAAAGAACACTGAAACATGGTAAAACAGACAAATCAGCTATTTAACTATCTCCATACCATCCTCCATAATACAGAAAGAAAAATTATGTGTTTTGAAATACAGAACATTACAGAGCCATTAGTACAGAATAGCAACAGAAATAACAACTGCTGTATTGAAATGAATACTTGGTCAGGCATTACGATGACTGCTTTAAATAGATCACCTTCTTAACCCTCGTAATGACTCTTATGAATCCTGTTCTACAGATGGGAAAGCTGAGATTCAAATGGCTTAAGTATGTTTATGATATTACGGAACTCATAAATGGTATAGCCAGTATTTATTCATCCACACGTGAAGAATCACCAGTCTCTTGAGTTACTGCCAGGGTACATTTAGTAAGTCACAGGACCATCAGAATGAGATGTCTTTCTTTTACACAGTGGAAGGAGGGGAGGGCAATTTTAGAAAGGAAGGTTGGTATGAAAATGTATGACTGCAGGGGCAGTTGGGAAGATCAGAGTTTAGGAAAACGTACACACAGAAGTTCACTGTATGGAAATCAATTTCCTCATATCTTACGAAAATTTGAAAATTCTTTATGTGTTTCTAGGAGCACATAAACACTTTGAAGACGACTGAGTTAAGACACCCCAAGCATATGGTAAGTGCTCAGTAAATGCAGGTGACTACAGAGAAGGAATATATTGAACTGACGCTAAGATGCTGATCATCATAAAAATCTGTATTTTTCTATCTGAACACCAATCAACTGACATCCTGATTTCTACTGTTCTCTAAACTTGTTAATGTTAAATTTTTCCCTAAAAGCTGGATCCCCATTCATGTTACTGAATAGTAAGATTTCTGGGTCTGCAAAGCTGAGGATTTGTTCTTGAACTATGTAGTTCCTGATAGTACTGTATGTCTTTTGGAATCTTAACAGCAGATGTTTTATCAAATAAATATATTAACTGCCCTTCCCACCAATATTTAACATTTCCCTTAGTTACCAGATATGTTGCACATCTATCAAGTTAATGTACATACATTCAAAAAAATGAAAAGGTGAACTCTACTGCTTCTTAAATCTCTTTACTCTTTCTGATTTTGAGTATTAAAACTTGAGTAAAAATTTAAGAAATATATTGTTTATACCACATAAACAATTTAGTTCAGTGCGTTATCTACTCCAGTGCTTAGGGTTGTGGTAATTAGGATATAAAGAACCTTTAGAACAACAACAATCTCAAAACCTACTGTCAGATTTGCTTGTAATTGTAAATTACATATTTTAAAAAGGTGCTTCTTTTTGTTACTTGGCTTTGCATTGCTATCAAGCAATTAGGTTTCTTCCACCTTTGAATCAATACAATTATTGACAAAAGCTAATATCTATCAAAATTAGAGTAACAATGGAACATACCCAGCATCACTAACTCCCTCTGGCTTTAGATCCTAATATCATCATAGGAAAATCAACAACAGGAACTCAGCTTTCATTTCCACAAGGTGTCATTTTCCATACCTAATATTTTATTTCATACAACAATCCTCTAATTAAATCAGAAAATTTCATTTTATGACTGAGAAAATGGAGGCTCAGAGTGCGGTACTGTTTGTCCCAGAGCTCCGTATGAAACTGCAGGGAATGCCTCCTCCTCACAGCAAGCCTGTCAGCATGCCACACATGCTGGATGTGAGGGGCCCAGAAAGCAAGTGTATCACAAATCTTCATTAGTTGGGAATCCAGTACATGTTTTCCCTAGGTGTCTCCAGATTGTAGCCAAAGGCCCAAAACTGTAGCTTCTTTCTGAGAAAAAGAACCATCCCAGGTAGGAAGGTGAGCCGGAGCTAGGGGCAACGACAGACCCCCCAAATAAAAACCCCCCTTTTGTTCTTATACATGTGCTTAAAACCTTTCCAAATACTGTATACAAAGACAGTATACTTAGAAAATGAAGTTTTAATTTCAAAACTAACTTTGCATTTTGAAAATAAATCTCTTTCTACTTCAGCAAAGGTGGTGATGACACATTTTTTGCATTAGGAGAGATTGTAATCATCTCTTCTATTTTCATAAGTGAGTAGCAATCCCACAAGCAGACGTAGCCAAGTTTCCTAAAGTATAAACAGTAACAATTATGGTGTTTCTACTGATACAATATAGCGTCCAAAGGAGGTGTCCACATTTAAGAAATGATATTTTCAATGTACACAGCTATGATTTAATATTAATAAAAAATATATATATAAATAAAAAGAAATGATATTTTCTCCCATCTGTGGCCTATGAGGAGGTTCTGTACCCCAGTGTGACTTCAGGCAAACCTTTTTACTCCTCTGGGACTGTTCACCTATTCTAGAATAAGGGGCCTGGACTATACGTCCATTAAGTTCATCCCAGTGCTAAAATTAAAGGTTTCCAGAGCTAACTGTGGCACACAAAAAATTGGCTAATGAGATCACATACAATTTTCAAATAAGGTTTGTCCTGCTTGGGTTGACCCTCTGTGGAATGCAGCAAACATAAAATTTGGCTGGACGCAGTGGCTCATGCCTGTAATTCTTGCGCTTTGGGAGCCTGAGACAGGAAGATTACTTGGGGTCAGGATTTCTAGATCAGTATGGGCAACAGTGTAACCTTGTCTCAAAAAAAAAAAATTAGCTGGATGTGGTTGCCCACACCTGTAGTCCCAGAGACTTGAAAGGCTGAGGGAGAAGGATGGCTTGGGTCCAGGAGTTTGAGGGTCCGGTGAGCATGGTGATGCTACTGCACTCTAGCCTGGACAACAGAATGAGACCCTGTCGCAAAATGAAAAAAGAAAAAAGAAAAGAAAAGCACTACTATTTATAATTATCACTATAAATAATTTACCAAGATAAGATTCATAAATGTGTGAGAAGGGCAGTGCCTATGGCTCAGTGGATAGGGTACCGGCCCCATATACTGAAGGTGGAGGGTTCAAACCCGGCCCAGGCCAAACTGCAACAAAAAAATAGCCGGGCGTTGTAGGAGGTGCCTGTAGTCCCAGCTACTCGGGAGGCTGAGGCAAGAGAATTAGCTAAGCACAAGAGCTGGAGGTTGCTGTGAGCTGCGATGCCACAGTACTCTACTGAGGATGACAAAGTGAGACTCTGTCTCTTAAGAAATAAATAAATACATACATAATAAATAAATACGTGACAAATACTTTCAATCATCACTACAGCTATTACTACTAGTAGCCCACATTGACTAAAGTCTTACTGTACGTCTAGATAATGAATTTGGTGTTTTTCTTTCATTCATTCATCTATTCAGCAGCTTAAAAAACTTATTTTTTATATCGATAATTTCAGGCTCCAAGTACAACTAGTGGCTTAACGCATGTGCTGGTCAAGATTCCTGGAAAGATATTTATGAATATGAATGCTTGAAAACTATCTTAGTAACTCAATGGTAATACTAAATGTTCCTTCTAAGACTTCTGTTGTATCATCATGTATTTCATTACATACACACATATATGCACATAAACATATACATATGTTCATACATCTATATTTTGATATCCAAACAAATCTACGAGTTAGGTGCTATGCCTGTATTATTTTTAGCACTTTATTGATGAGGACTCTGAAGCTCACTACACTGAAGAAAAGTCCTGGAGGTCAGAAGTTATGACTGTCCAAAGCCCGTTCGCTTAGCCACCTACCATGTAACAACACCAAACTAATACTGAATATAGCCAAAGGTAACTAACACCAATCTGTTCATGGAAAAAGCAAACAGAAAATTTAGTTTCATCCAAATTAATTACCTAAGTAAAAACTGATAAAATATGATCTATGTATCTCCATGGCAATAAAGTAAAATAGAAATTTGGTAATAACATGATACCTATTTTTACAAAATGTAATAAAAGCCAAATCTTGCTATATATTTAGACACTGAAATTTCCATATTAAGCCAAAAGTTGTTGTGCTTCTATTTTTCCCCTCTAATCTAAAAGTACCTTTCAGAGAGTCCCTGAGAGGATGACCGCATCTCTCTCTTAAAGTGAACAATGAAAAATATGACTGTGTGCTCTCTAAGTATTTTAATATCGTCTCAAGTAATCTTTGGCACGGATGATATCATTAACATTTGAGGCAAAACTGAACCTCAAAATTTATAATAATTTCTATACTAAGCCAATTATTTAGTACCTATAAAAATTATGGTTTATGCCCAAAACCAGGGCAATAGGGCATATAACATTTTAGTAACTGCTTTTTATCACCTAAGTCTGAGATTTGAAACATTAATGAAAACTTATAGAAATTACATATTTTGAAATTCTGAAATAATCAACCCAAAAAGAAATTACAGATAATGTTGCCAGAGAGAAGCAAGTTTTATTATTTTGCAACAGTTCAAAATTATTCATTGAATTTCGTTCTTTGGAGAAGTCTAAATTCAGCTTCTGAGCATCATCTGCTAATTTATAATTTTAGAAACATCAATAGCTTTAAAATAACAAGATTTGCATATTTTCCTAAAAATTACCTTTACACATCTCTTAAGAATGCAAATGGTAAATTTGTACTTGTAAATACTGCAAATACTTAAATGACTCCAGCACACACAGAGTTAATGGAAAAGGCGTCTTTAACTGCAAACGCCATCTTGTGGTTACTTTTTTATTATTCCGCAGTGTTACTCTGCAGACATTTAACTCAAGATTTCATAGACAGAGACGCAGATATGATTTATCCCATTACTCCTGTTTTTATGCATGGAGAAACTGGGGCTGTAAAATTATAATATATTGGAAATCTTTTAAAGAGGAATTTAATACAAGAGCCAGAATTCGAATTCATATCCTTTCTACCCATATTTTGTTTTCTGTGCCACATCATCATTGGTGAAGACTTACAACAAACCAATTACATTAAATTTGTCCGTTTAATACTAGACACTTCAAACATCAAGCTAATCAGTTTTAACTGTGTTGACTACACAGAAGAGCGTATTTACCTTTGGATTATTGAAACATTTATCAAAGCACAAGTATGATGTCTGAGCACATTATTTTAAAGCATGCCACGTATGTGCTCTCATTTTTTTCTCATAAGGACTTGTGAGGGGTGTATGTGGATGGGTGGGAAGGCAGAAGTGCCAGTACCTGTTTGACAGATTAGCAAACTGGGTACAAACGGGACATGATTAAGATTTTACAGCTGGCTAGTGGCAGGCATCATGATATCCAATGTCAATTTTTTCATTAGAAAACCCACTTTTTCATTAAAGACGTTATATGTGGGTCAGGTCATTAGTTTCTTCACAGTGACCTATGTATCATGCGGTATAAATGTGTGTCTGTTTTAAATTACTTCTTCCTTTTCTATACAGGAATTATTATATTGGTCTATAGCATATAGTTTGTCATTCACAATGCACAGAAAGTGTTTGATTCAGAAACTAGCCATTTTTATTTATATATATATATTTTATTAAATCATAAACACATAGATCACGCATACATTAATGCATTTATGGGATACAATGTGCTGATTTCATATAGAATTAGGAATGCTTACATCACACTGGTTAATATATACCTCATCTCATTTACTTAATTATTGTGTTAAGACATTTATACTCTATACTAATAGATCAGACATGTACCCTTGCATTATGCACCATAGGTGTCATCCCACCATTCACCCTCCCTCGATCTGACCTCCTCCTTCCCCACGCACCCCCCTTCTCTCTCCTTCATCCTGGGCCATAGTTGTGATCTATTTTCATATGAAAGTGTGAGTAATTGTAAATTGGTTTCATAATAGTACTGAGTACACTGGCTATTTTTTATTCCATTCTTGAGATACTTTACTAAGTAGGGCATGTTCCAGCTCCATCCATGTAAACGTAAAAGAGGTAAAGTCTCCATCTTTTTTAAGGCTGCGTAATATTCCATGGCATACATATATCACAATTTATTAATCCTTTCATGTGTCAATGGGCACTTGGGCTTCTTCCATGACTTGGCTATTATGAATTGAGCTGCAGTGAACAATCTGGTGCAAATATCTTTGTTGCCAAGTGATTTATAGTATAGTTTGAAGTCAGGTAGCACGGTTCCTCCTGATTTGTTTTTACTTCTGAGTAATGTCTTGGCTCTTCTAGGTTTTTTCTGGTTCAATATAAGATGAAGTACTATTTTTTCCAGGTCTTTAAAGTATGACAGTGGTGCTTTGATAGGGATTGCATTAAGTTTGTAAATTGCTTTGGGATATGGACATTTTAACAATGTTAATTCTTCCTAGCCATGAGCATGGTATGTTTTTCCATTTGTTAATGTCTTCAGCTATTTCTTTTTTCAGAGTTTCATAATTCTCTTTATAGAGATCTTTCATGTTCTTTGTTAGGCAAATTCCCAAATAGTTCATCTTCTTTGGCACAACTGCAAAGGGAATAGAGTTCTTGACTGTTTTTCAGCTTAACTATTATTGGTATATATAAAAGCTACTGATTTATGAGTATTGATTGTGTATCCTGAGACCCTACTGTATTCCTTGATCACTTCTAAGAGTTTTGTAGTTGAGTCCTAGGGGTTTTCCAGGTATAAAATCATATCATATATGAAGAGTGAAAGTTTGATCTCCTCTGACCCTATTTGTACACCCTTGACCACCTTCTCCTGCCTGATTGCAATGGCTAAGACTTCCATTACAATGTTAAAAAGCAGTGGAGACAATGGGCAACCTTGCCTAGTTCCTAATCTGAGTGTAAACAAAATAATTGTTCAAAAGATCAATGAATCAAAAAGTTGGGTTTTTGAAAAATTGAACAAAACTGATAAATCTTTGGCCAAGCTAACCAAAAATAGAAAATTAAAGTCTGTATCATATCAATCAGAAATGACAAAGGTGAAATAACAAACACCTCAGAAATTCAAAGAATCCTTAATGAATACTACAAAAAACTTTATTCTCAGAAATATGAAAATCTGAAAGAAATTGACCAATACTTGGAAGCGCCAACTTCCTAGACTTAATCAGAAAGAATTGGAAATGCTGAACAGACCTATATCAAGTACCGAAATAGAATCAACTATATGAAATCTCCCAAAAAAGAAGAGCCCAGGACCAGATGGCTTCACATCAGAATTCCACCAAACATTTAAAGAGGAACTAGTACCTATATTACTTAACCTTTTCCAAAACATCGAAAAAGAAGGAATACTTCCCAACACATTCTATGAAGCAAATATCACCCTGATCCCCAGACCAGGAAAAGACCCAACAAGAAAAGAAAACTATACACCAATATCTTTAATGAACACAGATGTAAAAATATTCAATAAGATCCTAGCAAACAGAATCCAGCAATATATCAAACAAATTATATACCATGACCAAGTGGGTTTTATCCCAGGGTCTCAAGTTGGTTCAATATACGTAAATCTATAAATATAATACATCACATAACCAAACTAAAAAACAAAGATCGTATGATTCTATGAATAGATGCAGAAAAAGTTTTTGACAATATCCAGCATCCTTTCATGATCACTTAAGAAAATAGGTATAGAAGAGACTTTTCTTAAACTGATAGAGGCCATCTACAGCAAACCCACAGCCAATATCATACTGATAGAGTAAACAAACAAACAAAAAAAGCCATTTTTAGATATTAACTTATTATATCATTGATTAGCTTAACTACAAGAAAACTTATTTAGTTCAAAGGATGGGAAGAAGCACAGACTGTATGTGGCATACCTTAGCATAACTGCCCATTTCACTCATATGCTCAACTTCATTTACATAGATGATAAAAAAAAATTCTATTTCAGAATAGAATTGTGAAAATATTTTTAATAGGATTTTTAAAGGAAGCAAAAATCTTCAAAACAATAAGCATCATTAAAATATACTTGAGACATAATTTAAAAGGTCCATAGTTATGTGGAAACATGAACTGTAACTATGGCTTTTAAATATTTAATTCAGAACAGAAATCATCATTTATCAAACAACAAAACAGTTAAGTAGCTAATACTTTAGAATTCTAAAAAGGAAAAGTACTCAATCTTAAGGTATCCTTAAAAATAAATACAAATCAAAAGTTGATGCATCTAAACTTAATTCTGTTGCTGGCTGTGCTTTATATACTTATATAAGGCTTTAATATTGAATATATTATAAACTTTTATATGAGAAAGGATATAACCTATATTAAGTCTAGAGGGTGAACACACTCTTAAAAACCAGAAGGAACTTCAGAGGAGCGCTTCTCAAACTCTGGCCAAGAACAATTATTTCTTTTCTTTCACTCTGCTGAGAACCAGGAAGGGCTCCTAGTGATCCTGCAGTTCATGACACATGTAAATTACCATGAAAGTGCTGTTGTTCCACATCATTCAACAAGTCACGTCTGCTAACCACCTGCTTGGACATCTTGGGAATGTCTAAACGCTAGAAGATTCTAATTACTTTCAATTTCTAAATTGACTTTGTAATACGTTTTTTTGTTTGTTTGTTTGTTTTTGGCCGGGGCTGGGTTTGAACCCGCCACCTTCGGCATATGGGGCCGGAGCCCTACTCCTTTGAGCCACAGGAGCCGCTCTCTGTAATAACTTTTGAGATCAGCACCAGTCTACCTTTTTAGAAGCATTAATTTTGGGATCAACATAATTACCTAGGGTTTCACAAACCATACTTTGTGCAATTCTAATCCTGAGGAAGAAACACTGATACAGATGGGTTCACTAAAAGCCCAACTTCACCCCTATACAATTACATACATGTAACAAAATTAAACCTGTATCCCTTAAATCTATTAAAATAAAAGAAAGAAGAGAATTGTTTGTGTAAAAGAAAAAATGTACTATTAGACCCTAAGTCCCATGAAATCAGAACATATCATCTCAACCACTGCACACTGTTCATTATTTGTTACATTATTTTTTATGTTTATTTACTTGTACTGTGAATAGTAACCGTTCAAATATAGGAAAACTTCATGTACCTAACCCATACTAACTAAAATTTATAGTTGTCTAATTGGACAGACTGAAATTTATTCATGAGCTCTGAAAAGAGGAGGGGGGAGGTTTTGGTGGAGGGAGGGTAATGGGTGGGGCCACATCTACGGTGCATCTTAGAATGGGTCAGGTGATTGCATTAATGTACACAGCTATGATTTAACAATAAAAAAATTAAAAATAAATAAAAATAAATAAATAAAAAAGCAACTTAAAAGTGATGGTAAGTATTTGACTTCCTGAAAGGAATAAAGTGGCTAAATAGTTTAGGGCTGGGGGAAGAAACACGGATCTAGTCAAGGAAATTACTATGTTTCAGAGTCAAAAACCATATAAGCATATAAAATACTATGATAACTTCTTTACTAAATAAACCTGTTTCATTTAATTATTTGCTAGAATTTCTTTTTCGGTCAAAATTGTCTTCTAACAGAAGAGGATCTTAATACATGTATGTCAGATTTCAAGGTCATCAAAATGAGAACCTAGTAAATAAAACTGATCTCTAAAATGTATATATTCTATACTACGTGCTGAAAATCATCTTATGCAAAATATCTTTGGCCTGAGTATAAAGATTCCCAAAGAAAGAAACTATTTAGGGTCACCTCTTGGAATAGGAAAGCAGGAGCTTGTTAATAACACAGAGGAGAATATTTACCTTCTTACTGCTATGGTAGGGAAATACTCATTGACACACCAGTAAAAAGCTGCACCGAATTACTCAGACATGAGTTCAAAAGGTAGTTGGCTGTAACAGAACGGTCTATTAAGCCACGTGGAATTGGAATTCATCAAGAGCTCATGGTTAACCAAATTTATTCAGGTGGTGTTATTAGATTCTAATGAGCATTACAATAGTATGCCTCTATTGTGCTTTTCTCCTCTACACTTTTAGATAATATTTCATATATTGATTCAACAAATGGCTTCTATGAGAAAATAAATTTGGGATATGACAAGTTAAACAGAAGGTGAGTGGGTTTCTTTCCTGAAGTATTTCACAGAACTTAAATATGCTTGTCCAACAGAGTAAAACAGTGTAACCCAGATGGAAGGTAGTGGCTGTCAAGTTGCCCTGTAATAGCTGGAGTAAAATCAGCGCAAGTAAATGATTATGAGATCAACTATATTCCCACGTACACAGTAACGGGAGACTCAGAGAACTGTGCCTAGGAACCTCATCTGACATTTGTAATATTCAATTTAAAAATGTTTTTATGAAATAGCTTAAATATAGATACTCCTGCATTCAACTTGTAATTCTTGTTTCTTCGCTTATCCAAAATTCCTGGTAACAATTTGGCAAACCGAGGAAGTAGTTTCTGCTGGTGTCTACGGTAGTTAATCTTGAAAGATGTCCCAGGATCGTATGAGGTTATTCTCTCTCTGGTATCTTGCTCTGATCATTTTTATTGTCTACATTAAAATTATATCTGAAAAAAGAACTGATTGCTAACCAAAAAATTATTTCTATAATATATATGGTAAAAAGGGACACAATCATTAAATAATCAAAAATGTTGGTTCCTTTATTAGAAACACAAGAACAAAGACTATGAATTGTCATTTAATGTCATTAAGAAGACACAGAGTGGGTGTTTTTCTTTTACTGAGGTGACCATGCTAAATGAATCAGATGGAAAATGAATCCATAGAAAAGTAGCATGGTGTAGGCTGAATTTCCTAATTTGTTAAGTCTTCCAGTGGCTGCCTTTGACTGGATAGGACAGTAGACAAAATGGGCACAAGGATTAATGGATTAGAACATTTAACTGGTATAAAAATAGAGTAAATTTCTGAGCCTCCCAAGCTTGTGTGTTTGCTTTGCAGGAAATGTAACTTACACATAATGGGAATCTATACAAATTTTAGGGTACGTAGTGTAGTTCTTAAACATTCTTCACATAGTTCCAAAGATTCAGACGGCTCTTTTTTTAAAGGGCTGTTTTAACACCATCGGATAATCTTCCTAGGTTCTGGCGTTTAGGTCAGGGTTTAGCAACAGTTATGGGACATGATCGTAAACAGAAATGCACTTTGACGTGGACTCAGAAATCCCTGTCCTGGATTAACTCTGGATTATTCTAGCTCCAATCAACTTCTTAATCTTTATGATAAAGAAGGGAAGTTTAAAGAAAGTGCCTCTTTACTTAGATTTAGCCTAGGATAGGTCCAATATAAAAAAGAATTAATTACTCAATACAGATCATTGATTATGTTCTGTCCCAGCATTTTAAAAGAAAATTCAAATACTACGTGTTTTTCCTTAGACTGAAAAGTACGCTAACCAACTCTCTAGGTAAATCCTCCACTACGTCCATTCTTCTTTCTCCAGCATGGGCTGTTATTTGTGAATAACCACAAAGATTTGAACAGTGTTAGGTGAGAGTATATAGAGTGTCCTGGAAATTATAGAGGAGGGTAACTACTTTGTAATCAAGTGTGGTTGCTCCAGAAACCTTTTCTGGATCTAATTTTAGCATCCACTTAGGAAAGGAACACGGCCTGCATTTCTTTTAAGGTAAGTGAAAGTCTGTCCATCTTCCCTCTGTGAGTTTAAGGCTTCAACTGAGACTTTGTAAACACTGCTTTCAGGTTCATAAAGGAAGGGCTTTTGTGCCACTAACTGAAAAAAGAATACATGTTTACCCAGCTTTCTCTTTCTGTGGCAATGAATAGTTTCTGTTTTACTACCTCTACACCTTTTATTTGTATTTGTTTCACCCTTTCTTCTGAAAGCTTTGTTCTCTTTGATGAAACAGAAATTAGGTAGTTCTGCTTTCTCAGTTTCCACGACACAGTTTCCACTAGGGATTCACGTCATTAATTTTATTATAGCTTATTAATTTCTCAGTTCCTTGCATCTACACAGGCTCATTATACCCATTCTCATTTGACTCCGCTACTGTTTGGAAGTTCCACTATTTTTTTTCCCCCCCAAAACCTCACTTCTTCTTGAAATGTGCCCTCCCTGATGTCTTGTTTCTTTTTTTCCCCCTTTATTCATCCTTGACTGTAAGCCCTGTATTATCTTTGTTTTTAATAGTTCATGGTCCACAAGCAAATCAAATCTGATTCTTTATCTGCTTCTTTCTTTGAACCTTTTAGAATTGCCCATTCCTCTCAAGTCATATTCTCTTTTAAAATCTATGCCTTTGAAAGTATAACTAACTTTTTCTATCATTTTTAAAGCCACTTTATTAAATTCTAAGAAAAATGACTGAGAATGGCCAGAGTTTCCTTCCTTTGCTTTCACCTTCCAGTTTTTGAAGTAACAACAGTACTTTCTCACTAGGTGACCCATGTATTAAATTAACAGATGTTTGTTACTTGATAGAAGGCTATTATCCTCACTGATCCTTTCCCTTCATGTAGACGAGCATGTCTATAATTCTTCTAATGTTAAGCTTTTAAAATAATGTTTAAATTGAAAAAAAAAATCTGTTAGAAATCTAAATGACACCTGCCCAAATCTTGCTTAGGAAGCAGTTTTATACTCATTTTAAATATAGATTAATCTCTTAAACCTGGGAACTGTTCTAATTTGGACTAGGGTGTTTTCTAATAAATAGTCGCAAAATCTCCAAAATGTTCCAAAGTGTGTCAAACAACACTACAGTTAAAATAAATAACTCTTTCACTAGATTTTATTTTGTCATTTCAGTAGATTTTATTTTGTCAACATAAGAAATAAATTCCTAATAAACCTACATTTGAAGAACCCCCTGGACGCTCAATGCTCATTCTTTACTAGTTTATATAGGATTGCTGAGAGGTCTACTTTTTCAAAACTTCTATAATTTTAAAATGACGCATAAGTAACTGTCATTGAAATTTAGGAAAACATCAGCAGTGCTGCTGGAGACAGAGAGAGAGAGAGAGAGAGAGAGAGAGAGAGAGAGAGAGAAGACTGACTTAAAGAGAGTAAAGCAGTCTTCTTAGAAAGATCTTAGTCTGTAGCTGAGCTTAGTGATCTTCAGCAGAGAGATGCTGTGCTGGCATTCTGCAGGCAGAAGAGGAGACAGTCAGAGTAAGTGGGTCCGTGATAGAATGTGCATGCTCCTGACTGCCTTCTCCTCCAGCCTAGTATAAGGCTGATCTTGTGCCTCTCCACACCACAGGTGTAGAGACTGCCGATTCACCACTGCTCTCATCTCGCGAGCTCTCCTACTTATTAGGAGAGCTAAATCCCTCTCCATTCCCTTTCCACCAGGGTGTTCCCTTATTGAGCTATACAGGTATTTCTTATAACTCTCACTCCTAGCCATAGGCCATACGGGCTGCTACCCTCATAGTTACGTTACCTACTGAGGATGGAGCCTTCTATTAAGACTATCCATTAAAATGCATGCAAATAAAGCACATTTTAAATATTTCTCCATTAGAAAAATTAACCCTTTGTAGAGCGGTATGAAGTGAATACATTTTATATAAACATAACATTTCTACTCCAATAAACTTTAACCTCCTAATGGAAAGATTTAAGCTTTAATTTGGATATTCTCCAGTGCTCAGAACAAGGCTTTGATGATAACAGAATCTAAAATGAATAATCTTTCATGAAGCCAGTAACATCTTAAAATAAGACTAGTCACATTTGAAATGTAGTAATCATATACCTCATTATTACCTGAAATTCTTAATAAGAAAAAGTTCTTTAAAAATGAATACTTGTAATTATTTTTAATAGTATTGTTTATAAAAAAAAAAAGGGAAAAAACACAAATGTTCAACTATTAGTAATTCTCTAAGGTAATGAAGGTCTATCAGTATAATGTATTATATAAAGACTGTAACACTGTGGAAAAGTATGCAAAAAAGACATATATGGAACTGAAAAATAAGATAAATTCACTTGTCATGACACAAATAAGTAAACAAATGTGTTTTCATGCTGACACTGTCAGAAAGAAGTCGCGCCTTATAATTCTCTGAATTCTTAGGGGAAAAAAAGGAAAAGACATCCTCTTTCTTTAAAGGTAACGTTAACATCTTAATCTCATTTTTCTATAGCTGTTTTTAAATGTCCCACTCCTTAAAAGAAAGTATTATGGGTATCCTTTGTTTCTTCTTTACACATTAGTGCATTTAGCTTTGGTTTGAAGTTATTATTTTCAGGGACCCTGTATTCTATAACCAGAAATTAAGGCTATAAAACAAGAACTTCCACACATCTAGTAATTATTCTAAAATCAACTAGACAAAGGATCGAACTACATTATAAAACAAACATTGCAAACAAACTATATTCCTTTATTACATGAACTTAGCTACAAACTGCTTCATTGGACGACAATTAACATTACTAGAAACCTGAACCGGCTGGACTGTGAGGAGAAGCGACCTCCAAGATTCACACAAAAAGTCAAGGGAGATGCTACATGTGCGATTCAGGGCAGCACTGGCCACAGCAGGTGCTCAGCACAGCATTCACAGAGGGGCATGTATGTGTTACAGGTGCACTTTGCTGTAGCTCCCTTTACTAACCGCAGCCTTCATCATAACTTTCTTATGAATTCTCCACCCTTTCTTACGTCAAGCTGTCCTTCACATTTTAGAAAAAAAAGAGAAACAACATTAAGACAATCAAAAGGCCTTCAAGTAAGAATGTAAAGGAAATCAGAGCTGTCATCACCTTAAAACAAAGGTGATTTCACTGAACTGGCTAGATGGTTCCCTGTCATTTTGTGCCCATCCCTCCAAAAGATAATTGTTCTCTTTTGTTCTTGCCAATTCTAAAGCTATTCTAAAGCAACTCCAAAATAGCTACACTTTCTTCCAACAAAGTCTAGACTAGATCTCAACGTCTAACTGTAAGAGGACACAGGACAGCCAATGATAATGATATTGATAATTTTAATGGTATTAAAATTAAGCTTTAATAAGAATACATTTTTCCAGTGCATCATATGTGCCAAGGGTCCCTTCCTCTCAGCCTTCCTCCCCATTAGCACTGACAGCATCTACAAAACAAGACTGTCTCGCAGACAATTAGAAAACACCTATGCGCTTCATCCAACATGTCACGTTTTACTGTTTTAGAATCTCTTCATATTAGAAAGAAGTCATACTTTAAAATTATTCACTCTATTTAGTTGAATTTTTGGTTTCATTGTTTGATTATTCTTGTTTTTCTTAAAGACTCGATATATTTATCCTTAATTATTAGTCACATAAAACAAAATGAGAATCATCATTTTACTCATTCAGAGTTTAGTAGGAGATACTGATTTTATATTAGGAGTCAAGGGTCTCCCAATAAACAGATAAATCTAAGAATATTTCAATGTGATACAATGAGGTCTGATACAAACCCACACCTCATATTTATAATCTGATTTTCCTGTCACTTTGATACTTAAATTTTAATTTATAAACAAGCTGAGATCACCTCACTTCATATAAGTTAATCCCAAGCCAAATATGGCCTATTTTATCTACCACACTAGAAATAGACCCCTTTGGGAATTTCTCTACATAAATATGGATGACAAGAGCACTTCCAGTAGAAAGTGAATTAACAGGGAAAGGGAGGACTCTGAAGCATTTCACTTTCCTATATATCTGAGATGTTCTGAACTTAGTAGAGAATAGCAGATGATTACTGTTCAGGCTTCAGTCTTTCTGCTAAGAATCCTGAAAGACTGGATTCTTTCAGTCTTTCAGGATTCTTAAGGTTTAAAGGCTCTAACCTTATTGTATTTTACTGGGCTGTTGTGCCAAATCTGCTCAAAGTTTTTCACGCAGGAAAAAACAAAACAAAACAAAACAAAGCAAAGCAAAGCAAAAATGACTAGAGCTACAGGGGTCTTTTGAATTTATACTAAAAAAACAATGATTTCTGCAAATGAATACAGCCAAGATATAGTATACTTGGTACATTTTTGCAACATTTAGAAATATAATGCACTTAGGGGAATAACAAAAATAGAACGCTTGCTCAATTCAATCTGTAAGATTAAAAGGAATATATACTTACGTGAGTAGTCAGAACCCAAACATTCTGTTTGGAGTTCTATGAAATTGTTGTCAATATGTTCTCTTAAAAAAAAAGTCTGAATTTGGAAAAAAAGTTGGTAGACGTTATTATTTAAAGAAAAATATTTTAGGTATATTTGTCATGTGATTTGTATACCCTAATCTACTCTTAACATTTCACAACTATAATCCTGTGCTATATACTGTACATTCTGATTTTCAAGGTATTCACTTATAAAAGCTCAGGTGATTTTCACAATTCTGTAATGTCAGTGTAGACAGGTATCAAGGGGAGGTAAAGTTACTTCTGTGGACTTAAACAGCTAAGTTGCAATAAAGCCTTATATTGATAAATGTGCTTTACTAAATGGAAATATTTCAATTCATTCAAAATCTGAGGTTTATGGGAGATTTCCTGAATAAACATTAAGGCAACAGAAAATGGTCTTATCAATTCTACCCACAAAACGTAACAAAATCGAAAAGAAAAACAGTCCATAAATCTGTTCACTAATCTTTAACCCATTAACATGAAACTCCTGGGTGAGTTCACACGTCTGCTTCTGTTGCTGCAGGAGCCTCCTAACTAGTCTCCTCACGTCCCGTGTGGTTGCACTCTGACCTGTACACAGAGTGAGTTTTCTGAAAGGCAGGTCTGATATTGTAACTTCCCTGCTGAAACCTCTTCAATGACTCCCATTTCTCTTGGAATGAAAGATAAAAGACTAAATTTATAAGGTACTCTTCAGTCTAAACTTTCAACAAAACACTACCTCCACTCCACCTCCTTCCAGAAAAAGAACCTCAGTTAGTTGAACATGTTCTCAAATCTCTCCCTGTTCTTTTGGGCGTGTATTTTTTGTTTGTTTGTTTGTTTGTTTTGTTTTTGTTTTTGTTTTGTAGAGACAGAATCGCACGTTATCACCCTGGGTAGAGTGCCCTGGCACCTCAGCTCACAGCAACCTCCAACTGCTGGGCTTAGGCGATTCTCCTGCCTCAGCCTCCCGAGTAGCTGGGACTACAGGCACCCACCACAGGCCCGGCTATTTTTTTGTTGCAGTTTGCCCGGGGGCCAGGTTTGAACCCGCCACCCTCGATATATGGGGCCAGCATCCTACCCACTGAGCCACAGGTGCCGCCCTGGGCGTGTGTTTTTTCTGCTTGGAACTCTCATATCTTTATCTGGAGACGTCCAAGTCATCCTTAAGGTCCCAGCATATACACATCATCTCACTGAGGAGACATCCTCATTCCTTCCAGATTAAGTTAGATGCCACTGCCATTTCTATGCTGGAATTCACACCACTTTATTATGAGCTCTTGTTTTACACGAGTATTTCCCTCACTGCCTCTAACTACATTTGGAAAGGATTATGTTTGTCTTGCGTACTTTGTCTCTCCAGGGTCAGGCCACTGTGTCAGGAAAGAGAAGAGGCTCAAGTAACTCATGTTCAATGAAAATATCAGTATCAGTTAATCTATCAAAATATGAAATATTTCAATTAAAGTACCTTTAAATTTATCAGCACTGTGGACTATGAAACAATTTTCTTAATGTTATTGATTTCATATATTCATTAATTCAGCTGAGATAAGAATAAAGATATATTTTGGCCAGGTGCATTGGGCACACCATCTGTAATTCTAGCACTCTGGGAGGCTGAGGCAAGTGGATCACTTGAGCTCAGGAGTTACAACCAGCCTGAGCAAGAGTGAGATCCTGTTTCTAATAAAAATAGAAAAAAACTAGCTGAGTGTTATAGTCCAAAGTGTAGTCCCTGCTACTCAGGAAGCTGAGGTGAGAGGATTGCTTGCGTGCAAGAGTTTGAGGTTGCTATGAGCTATGACACCCTGGCATTCTACCCAGGGTGACAGAATGACACTATGTCTCAAAATAAACAGAAAGAAAGAAAGAGGAAGGGAGGGAGGGAAGGAAGGAAGGAAGGAGAGAGAGAGACAGAGAAAGAGAAAGAAAGAAATTTAAAACATACAGAAATAGTTTAAAATATACTGGATAGAAAAAAAGCGATGGTATTATAAACTCATTTAAAAAAAACTTTTTTGAGGAACTATTAATTATATATACTAAGAATGAAATAGAATCATTTAAAAAGAAAAATGATGATTAGGCTCCTTTCTGGACTTTAAAAAAAAGAAGTTTTTGCTCCTTTGCTAACAGAATAGCAGACTCCTTTGTTGATGATGTTGGAATAGCAGCTACAGGAGGCAGGGATGACAGGGAAGTCGGGTACAGGCCAGCACTGACTTTCTGCTCACTCATATCTCTACTTTTTCCCTTCCTTTGTAAACACTTTATAATATAGAAAAGAGAGAAGAAAGTAGAGAAGATAGAAGAATCATTAGGAAGCATTTTCAGGTGCTTTTAAAAAGTTCCAGTCCTGGCTCGGTGCCTGTGGCTCAAGCGGCTAAGGCACCAGCCACATACACCTGAGCTGGCGGGTTTGACTCTAGCCCAGACTCGCCAAACACCAATGACGGCTGCAACCAAAAAATAGCCGGGCGTTGTGGCAGGTGCCTGCAGTCCCAGCTACTCGGGAGGCAGGGGTAAGAGAATCGCTTGAGCCCAGGAGCTGGAGGTTGCTGTGAGCTGTGATGCCACAGCACTCTACCCAGGGCAACAGATTGAGGCTCTGTCTCAAAAAAAAAAAAAAAAAAAAAAAAAAATTCCAGTCCTTCTAAAACCATAAACTGAGGGGAAAGCAAACAAAACAATACGGTAACTAGCAATTCCACTTGCACTGAGCTGTTCGAGGAGCTTTTGAATGTAAAAATATATCTAAATGAGTTTTATAATACCATCACTTTTTTTCTATCCAGTGTATTTTAAACTTGGTTCTTTAATAGGCTATTTCAACACAGAACACATAGAAAATAAGAGAGAACACAACTTTTCAAAAATGAAGCAATATCAAATGTCACTTAATTACCTGTTCATAATAGAGGATGTTCTCCTCGGCCATGTCTGTGAAGGCCGACTTGATGTCATTTTGCATATTTAGTTTCCATCTTTCCCAGTCTGCTTTGAGGGCGTTGTTGGCACATTCCACTTTATCTTCAAGTTTTCCAATCTCTTCTGTAAGCTAATCAGGTCACAACCAGATACATTAATCTATTTATTCTATAAGTCTATTTTTAGCAAAGTCATTAGTATCTACCATGTGTATGTATTAAAGTAAAAAACACTCAATTCAGACAGGGCTGGTGAGCAGAGAGGTCTAAGGTTTGCCACCAATTAGAATTAGACCTTGACTAAGTCTCTCAAATCCTGGGCTTCAGTTTCACTATTTATAAAACAAAAAAAAAAAAATTGAACTAAAAAGTATCTCAAAAGCTTTTTGTGCTAACTCATTACTACTATCATTTCTGGTGATAATATTATGTTAAAGTTTTACCCACTTCAGCTCTACAGTTCGGTCCTCATTTTTCCATTGTGCTTAACAGAAAGCTCAATTATCGGAGATGTTAAAGCATCTAGGCCCAGGGACTAAATTGCCAAGTTTCACTCAGATAACTGGGAAGAAAGGCAGGTTTATATTTCCAGATGTCCAACTCTTAGTCCATGTGTTACTGGACAGGCTTCGCGTAGTATTTATGCTTTTCCCCACCTGACCCCACCGATCTTGCAGCATGGAATCCACTGATTTGTTTTTATTTTTGCTTACTGATATCCATTTATATTATAGTTATTCATATATTTGGCATATATTTATTAAGTGCCTTTGTCTATATAAAACATTTTTCTAGGTCCTAGAGATTTAGTAGTGAAGAAAACAGACAGAAATCCCCCTTTCACCAGAGCTTATACTGTACCGGGGAGAGACAAACTGTAAGTGAGATAAAAACCATATAAACTATCAGCTGGTGATACAGGCCAAAGAGAAAAAGGAAGCAGAAAGGTGCATAGGGAATGTTAGGCTGCTGCAAGTTTAGGCAAGGTGTCTGGGGGAAGCCTAAGTAAGAAAATATCACTCGAAAAAATATCAGAAGTTGATGTGAGAGTGAACCATGGAATTTTCAGTGTAAATGCATTCCTGCCACAGAAAACGACGACAGCTGCCTGGTGGTGGAAGCAAGGGAGCTTGTTCAGGAACAGGAGAACAGCAAGGTTACAGTAAAGTTAAAAAAAAAAAAAAAAAAATGAGGAGCAACAGCAAAAAAAAGAGGGGAAGGAACGGAAAATTAGGTCAGAGCAGCAATGAGTCTCCAGATCTTACTGAGTCATGTGGTCTAGGGTAAGGTTCTTGGATTTTATTGGGTAAAATCCAAAGCCAAGAAGATTCGAAATGACTATCTTATGTTTTAAAAAAAGAGCATTATATTATATGTTACCACCATTTTATGACTAAAAGGACTTGTCAGAGGTCATCCCATAAAAATTCCTATTTTAAGATGTTAAAATGTAAAAATATATGTCTTAGAATCAACAAATATCTTATTTCTGAAGCTTGCTTGAATTACCTCATTTTTTTAAACATGGAATTTCACTTCCCTGTTCATATTTCGCTGTAGCCAAATATGCTTTCATTTTCTAAAAAATAGACATTTGGTATCATATAAATCTTACATTATCTACAGAAGATCCATTTCAGTGGTGAGTTTGGCTTGCATGTTTTTATGTGTTTTTTCACTTTCTGTTGCAGGGAAGAACTCTCAGTGAGGCCATTTATAATTTATGGGTATGTGCACTCTTTTAGGTAATTATTTTGTTAAATCTTAGAGAATACGTCTACTGGGATATTATTGAATAACTAAGAATGGATGCTAGGAGAGACACTAGAAGTAAAATTGTTACAAGGCCAAACTCAAAGAGGACCTGGGTCTGCTAGGAAAGCGTAGGGAGCCTCCCTCCTGTGGACCGTGGGATGGGGTTGTACCATTTGTACAGCCAGATGGAGATTATTCACAAACTGCGCCCCCTGCATCTAGGATCAGGATGTGCAAGACTAATTGTATTAGTAATTACTAACCAAGATGTGGTCACGAAGTGTAACCACACTGCTATCCTCCTCTGCTTAGACTTTGCAGTCTAAAATTGCTGTGCACTGGACTAGAATACTGGCAGAGGGGCTTTGGAGAAACACATTATCAGTCTAAATCATATCTATCTTCCTCCCCTTCCTCATGGGAACTCAAAAAGGTATCACCGCCAGAAGGTTTTACAATGAAGAATTTTCGATTTGCCCCTGTCAATCTGTAAATCTCCTCATTAAAGCCCTTGGAAGAGGTACTCAGGTTGGTTGATGGTCCTGCTGTGGCCCCAAGAGCCACAGCTTTTCTAGAGAAGAAATTAGGTGGTTATTCTCAGGACTTGGGCCTCACGCTCACCCACAGACAGATGCAGCTTGATCAGTACAACCTTGTCAGCACTGCTCTGGAATTAAAAAGAACAACGGTAGTGAGACTAACCTCAGTTTAAGTCTCATGCTATATGACACTGTGCAAGACTATCTGTTGAAACTTAGTTTCTTCGTCTATAAAGTACACATAAAAATAAAACCCACTTTACAGGATTTTTTATGAAAAATGCATGAAATAATGAACATTAATTGATTCACTTAGTCCCTGATAACTTGCATGCTAAATGTTTTCTCTTACCACCACCACTACCACCACTACCACAAGCAGTATTAGTTGCTTAAACTAAACTGTGCTGCTAGGACTTCGGTCAATTTCTAATGATATTTCTTAATCAATTCTTACCAATATAGAAGATGATATATCTGTGTGTGTGTGTATATGCTTTAAATACGTATGTTCAATTCTTGTTTTTTTTTTTTTTTTTTTTTTGTGGCTGTATCTAAATATGTATTTTTTCTTTGATGAGCTCTTCATTATTTCATTTGGAAAAGAAGAAAACAAACATGAGATATTTTGTCCTGGTGAATCGTCTTCCCATATTTCAAATTCTAAGAAAAACTAATTGAAATAAACATAAAACACATAATTCAAATTAAGAATGATCAATCAGATCTATATTTTAGATGTCCTTCCTCTTAGTTGATCCAATCTTAGCAAGTTTTCTAGCACAAAGACTCTGCATTTTTTTTTTTTGAGACAGCATCTCACTTTGTCGCCCTTGGTAGAGTGCCATGGTGTCACAGCTCACAAGATCCTCAAACTCCTAGGCTTAAGCAATTCTCTTGCCTCAGGCTCCCAAGTAGCTGGGACAACAGGTGCCCATCTCTATTTTTAGAGACAAGGTCTTGCTCTTGCTCAGACTGGTCTCAATCCTGTGAACTCAGGCAACCCACCCACCTCGGCTACCCAAGTGTTGGGATTACAGGCGTGGGCCACCGCACCTGTCCAGGACTCCGCATTTTGACTGTGCCACCCACTCAAGGCTCTGACTGAAAATACACGTTCAATAAAAATTCAGCAGAGTGGTAGGAAGAGAAGTTAGAAACCTGCCAGGTGGGAGGGAGAGGCCCTCCTTCTGCCCCACTGCCTCACCAGTACCACACAACAGATCTCAATAACCACTAGAAATTCAGGTCAGACTGTAACTGCAAAGACTGGGTGAAAAGGATTTAAAGCTTATAGAATTCTTTTCACAAATACAGGCAGCAATTTGGCCCTCCACTGGTTGAAAAACTGAAGAAGTTAAAGCGACCCTTTTAGCCAGTAAAGTGTTGTAATGCCGCCAGAATAATTAATAATCAGAAACTGCAGGATAGTGAAGAATAGGTTTATGTTTAACAGCAAGGCTAATGGGTAATTTCCAGCTTTGGTTATAGATGGTTAGAAATTAGCCACATGATTAAACACCATTAATAGTAAGAGTTCAAACAAAACAGTACCCTTCTCCAATAGCAAGTACACAGCTACAGTAACAGTAACAGCAGTAATAATTATGACCATTTATTACATTTCCACCATGGGCCATTATTTTGAGTTACATGCTTTGTATATATTATTTTGTGTAATCTGAATGAGCATATTGCAACTTTGGTATTATCATCTTCCTACTACAAACTGGGAAACTAGGAGAAAAGAAATAGCATGGAGAACATAACTATTTGTGGCATTGAGAGGATTCAAACCAAAGTCTGCCTGAGTCAAAGCACAGGCTCTATTTATACTGATGGAACAGCATCAGGCATTAATTGAACCAGTTTGCCTGTAGCTTTCAAGGTTAAACTGATTTAGCCCTATCACAAGGAGTTTGTAATCTATTAGGGTGCAGATAGGTGAAAATAAAGCAAAAACTAAAGGGTATAATAAAAAGTAGAATGTGATGCTCTCATAATGGAAAGGAAAAATTAAAGTGGTATATAAAGATACAGAATGGAAGATTAATTCTGATTGTGGGGTAGGAGATACTTTGGTAATTCACCAGATAGTGACTAAGGCAAGGCCTACCTTGCTGAGGGTAGGGCATGAACACAAACACAGAGACACAGAGTGGGACAAAAAAACAAAAGAACGGACAAGAAGCTGGAGGGGGACAAGAGAGGGGAAACATGGGAGGCACAGGGGCAGGCGGATGGAAGGCTGATCACTAGAGGCTGGAAATGATGGAGAATGCCGCATAGATCTGCAGGGAATGGGAAGCCTGCAACAGGTTCTTGAGTTGGAGGTATGGAAGAATTGCTCAAAAAGAAAGGGAGGAGAAGGGGAAGGATGGAAACCAATTCACCTGAAATGAGACCAAGGAGATAAGCATAAATCGTGGTTGGGAAGACTGGGTTCATTCCCACTCCCTCACCCAGCAGCTTCCATTCAGCGCCCATCCAGTCTGTGTTACAAATCAAACCAGAGGGGAAAGAAATGGATCTTGCCCTCGTAGATTTAAGCCAGCAGGGAGAAATTAAAAAGCAACTGGAACAAGAAATGCAAAGGGCATTTCAATGTAAAGTAAACTGCAGGTAAATTCACATAAGCAAGTTTACTTTGGAGATTTTCAAGAATTACAGGTAGTTCTTTAAGGTTGGTACCTAGAGTGAGACTAGGGAGACAGCAAAAGACTACAGGGACAGAAAGGCCGGTGGTGTCAAGCCTCAAGGGGGTTTACCTGAGGATGTTCATAGAAGAGAGGGAATCACAAGAGGAGAGGGCTGGGTGCAGGGATAATAATCAGATTCCTGATACCACGGGCACTGCGAGGAGGGGACTAAAATGCTGGGGGCAGAAGTGGGAAAATATCTTCCCTAACTATATAGGGGGAACTGGGAAAAGCCTGGATTGCTGACAAGGGTAGCTGGAAGAACAGGGAGAGGAGAGAAAGGAGGGTGAGATAGGAGATGAAGGCCTGAAAGAGAGATACTCGCTGTCCCAAATAATCTCTCAGAGTGACGGACACTGTCATGGAAACATGCAAAACCATTCAGTTGCATACAAAGCATCAAATAGATTTTGGAAGTCAACAGGAAACTTCCAAAGTGATTCTGTTATTTTAATTTGGGTGGTCCATGCAAGTTGGGAGGTGATATGGATATACTAACTGTACTCAAACAGAGCTGAATATCTTAAACAATAAAAAATTAGAGATAGATATTTAAGGACGAGAGGTAAAACTACCAGAAGTGTTTTACACCTCAGAGCAGGGATCTGACCTTTTGGGAAAGACTTCTCTCCATTGTCAAGGAGAAACAAAAAATGGTGACATACTTCATTTGGAAACTGCTAAACCATTGGTCCAATTAAAAAATGCCTAATCCACCTCATTAACTATATTAACCTGGTTTGATATAGATATAAAAACTCTCGTTTGTTGACTGTGATCTCATTTGATACAATCAATTGAAGATGCTCCTCCTCTTACCTATGTCCTGATAAACCATGTAGACTGACAATATCATGAGTCAAAATGCATTTAATGCCAGCAACACCGCAGCCTATAGTCCTAGCACGCAGGAGCCACAATCACGCCACCTGCAGCCTGGCGACAGAGAAGGATCCTTCTCGAAACAAACAAACAAGTTCCAGGAAAAGGAGGGCAAGAATAGAGAATATAAAAAGAGTTCATGCTCATCAAGAAAACCACTCTGTGAGAATTAGGTACTAAAAACGCAATGGACGTTATTCACTTAGTTGATGAAGTTCATAAATGTTTATTCCTATCTAGTGTGTGAGAGCCACTTTGTAGATGTTGTGAGAGATGCAATCTAATGAGCACAGTTTCTTGAGGCCCTTGGGGAAATGTAAATCTTACAAAACAAACAACAACAACAACAAAAAAACAGTATTCTTAAACTTTGGAGTTTTCCCTTGTTCTTAAAAAAAAAAAAAAAAAGGTACAATTAAACTCTGAATTGTGTTTTACGTATATAATCAAACTTTGGTAAGCTTGTGACATGTTTCACTACAAATTCTTAGCATGATTCTTATAAAGTAAAAACAAAATTTTCTGATACTTAAGAAGGGACAAAGTCACAGAGGAAGAAATTAAATTAAAAGATGAAGAAAAAAACACTAAAAACTAAAAATAAGTCACAATTAATATCAATATACTAAATGTTGAAGAAGTATTTAATTACGTAGTACTTATTATTTCTCATCCATAGAAAGTACAGAATGCATGGAGGGTGTCAGGTAGAGTACAAGATATGTGAGCTTCGGGTCATATTCCCCCCACTGGGGGTAGCTCAGACTCAGCTAAAGGGAGTTACCCTCTCTCCTCCCAACCCCCCAACCCCGTCCCCTGTTAGCCTGGCCATATTTTGTTTCTTTGTGTCATTCACAGTTACCTAGGAAATGGAATGGTCTGGTGACTGAAAGGGTCAAGATGTCCTAGGCTCCACGAACCCAGCTGCATCTTCTCTAGACCCAGGTCATCACCTTATAAATGTTCATAAGTCACGTGGGAAAGTGAGGGGAAATAATGTGAATGGATGAACAGAAGTAGATCAATATTACCTCAATATTACCGGAAAATAAAACTAACATCCTATTGGAATGGGCTCATCGGACCATCTCTACAACTGTTAGGTGTTTAAAGTGATTCAAGTTAGGGAGTACATTGGGCTGCTGACACCATGGGTGAACACATCCCTCAAGCCCATATAATCATGAATTAGAGGTTTTTCCTCCTTATAACCCAGCACTGACGTTAGGTGAAAACAATCAGAAATTCTTCACTATTGAAGTAATTTTCATCAAAAAGGACTTTTATAAATTTTAATTTTGTATTACTTTTACAAATTGAAATTCCAAAAAACAAACCTTTGCATAAATATAACTGTCATTAGCAACAGATCTATTATTAGAAAAAGGTCACCTAAATCTATATAAATGTGTTAGATTTTTAAACCAAATAATTAACTAAAATATGAAAAGTAAAAAAGTCACAGAAAATTACTTTAAGGTAGCATTTATTAACTATACAAAAAACAAAAGTGATAGACCATTTTAGAATCTTATAAGAGAAAAAAGATAATTTTTTCTTTCTCATAAAATGTGATTATGGTAACTATACACAAATATCTCTTTATAAATAGAATAGTGAAAATGTGAATTATTTTCTCACACAGTTATAGTAGCAAATAATTTTTTTACATGTTAAAGAACCACATTCCACAAATATAAATCTCCACAAATATTTGACAAATTCTATAAAATGGAATTACTTACATACTTATCAACTAAACAAGATGTAAAAACAATGTATCCAGAGTGTATGTACTAGATATAACAAAAAAAAAATTGAAAATAATGGGGGTTTTCTTCTTAGAGATTATTTTTTAATCTCTAAGCACATTTTGTGCTTAAAGATAATGTGTCGTACTTTTGCTCTTAAGACTAAGTTGATCTTTAATGCTATTTCTTGAAATGTTTCCATTATAATAGCAAGAACATTCAAATTTACTAATAGAAATAACAATTACTTCACTGAATTCACTTGGGTAATCCTATGCTTTCTTACAATTAGATTTTAAGAGTTTATTTGGATTTTCTGGCAGAAAAGTACAGCTCTTTAGGAATTACTCTAGAATAAATAGCTCTGGACTTCGTAAGAACTGTAAAGGTGAGCAATCACGTTTTGGATAAATGGGCACAAAAATGGGGAATCATCTGCCCAGTCCAGAGAAATCACTCTTGTTATTCAGAGGACACCACACACCCCTGATCTTGCTTTTACCTTCTGACTTATAGGCCTTTTGATCAACTTAATGTCTTTGTTTTCTTTGTCTTTAACATATTGAAGACAGTTTGGTAGTAAAAAAGGGTCAGGAATGCACCAGAGAGCTGTGATGAAGGGTAGGATCAGTAAAGGGAGCTCTGTCCCAGGGCACTTCGCAGATTCTTAACACATGCCTGTTAAATTAGCACTTCTGAGTACCTGCTATTATCTGCCCTGTATGTTACATAGAGCGTCTCTCTCTTAACTTTCTCTATCATTCTTGGAAGTCGCTTTATCCACCCCAATCCTCAATCTAGCTGGCTCAACTTTCAGTTCTATAAAGGTAGAATTTAACACACAATGCTGGTCCCTGTTATTCATGTAGTACACTTTCAACACTGTGGGCTAGCTCTCAGCCATGATTTTCTTTTCCCTAAGATGCAAATGCAAACTACATCTACAGTTTTTATTTTTTACATAAAACTTTTAGTTTTATTTAAGCATGCTCTTTCACATTCTGTTCTTCACCAAAATGCATTTTCTTATTAACTTGAATGAAAAGAAAAGAAAACTAAATTTGGCATCAGGGTAAATTTTCATTCATTTAACAAATCTTTATTTTTCAGTGCCAACCATGTGACAGGCATTGGCCTAGGCACGTGGCCAATGGCTCAGGGATGAACATGAGAAGGTCCCTATCCTTGGGAGCTTAAAGTCTAACAGGGACTTAAGCACATCCCTCAAAAAAGCATTCCCTCTTATTCCATCTTAACATTCAGAGTCTTAGAGTCTATCCATGTGTTTTCTTTTTCTCATAAAATAAGGAAGTACTCCGTAAACTAAATTTTAAGAAATCTAGTTTAAGAATATTATGATCCAAATATTGCTCTTAAAAATATATCTTTATGTCCAATAAAAATTTCTTATTGCTCTAAATGTTCATTTGTTGACATTAAGGCATATGTGAATATAAGTAAATAAATGTAATCAACTCTGATTGGCTGACATCCTTATATCCAGGATATTTGCACATGCCCAGTACTCTGCTGCATGTGGAGAGAAGTTGTACACCTGTTATGATGAGTTGTACACTTTTTTCCCCTTCTCCTCCTCCTTTTTTTAAAATTAAACTTCAAAAACTTCATAATCACACACATTTATAGGTCAGTGATCTAAAGCGTGGGTTCTGAAGTCCCATGGGGTCAAGTCCTAACTGTACAACCTCAGACAAGGTCAGTTCCTTTATAGGATACAATTTCCTTATATGTACAGTGAGAAAGACAGTACTTACTTCATAGAGCTGTCTTGAATAATGTGTTAGCAAAGTGTCTAGCATTTAAAAATGTAATATATTCTAGCATTAGAGTGGCATTCTGGGGCAATTATGAAAAGATTATCATTAGTAGATCAAAAGTGCCCAGACTGAATCTTCCCTCTCATTCCCTTGTCCTATGCATAAAAAAGGAAGAACAGCCACAGGAGAAACAAAGAGCTATTTTCTTAACAGTCCAGAAAACTCCCGCAATGACCCAAGGCACCTGATAGTGCTCACAGGTGAACTGAACGATGTCTCAGGCCAAAGAGTCTAAGTAAGGCCCTCCTCCAATTCAGGCAGGTAAGGCCAAAAAGTTCAGAAATTACCTCTGTTTTAAGAAACTAGGTTGCCATGTCACCTTAATAAACTATCTCTCTCTAATCCAAGAAGTATTAGTATCTTGCATATTATGACATTATAAAACCCTAAAACAAAATATGCAAATGGTATTTTTCCCCAGACTCTGGAAGTACTGAGTATAATTCTTAGTCACTAAAAACCTCTGTCTGGGCACTGAAAAAACCTTTCTAGTAATTAAAAAAACCTGTAGAGCAATGCAAAAAGAATAAAACCAAAGATTTCCCCCACCCCCAATACTTCCAAACATCATTTTAGGCCTTTAGTTTTTCTTGCCTATTAAAGATCGGTTTTTAGAAAACCTATTAGTTCATCCAACAACTATTTGTTGAATGCTTACTATGTGCCAAGTACCATATGAGGCACAGTGCCCTTAAGTGAAATGTTCTCCTTCTTCACTCATTCAAATTTTGGAACACTTCTTTAATGGAGACAAATATTTACTAAACATCAAGAAGTCCTCCCAGTTCTGATACAGTTGCCTGAGGAGACCCGATATGAAACATTTTCCTGCGTTTTTCTCAAATTGGGATTCCTGTAACCAATAGTCTGTGATAGCTTAACAATTACCTACATCATGAATATACACAGAATAATGTTCTTATAGATATTTTGCAGAGATCAGAGAAAAAATATTTTAAAATTAAATAACAATATATTATGGAACACTGATGTTCAAATGAAACTTTATAACAGGAGACCTTAAAGAAATGTTGAGCTTGCACTGGCCACAGATGGACCTTTCTCAGATTTACTGGGGTATATATTACAATTTTTTTATACCATAGAAAATACTTTATTTTGGTAAAAGTGTCTGAACTACATGCCACATTAAAATAGTATGTATTAGAAACAAATCTGCTTGACTGCTGAACTATCCATTTAATAAATAATTGATATATTTTGGCATGATAATTCTAGAGGAGTTAATTGCCATGATTACCGACACTTTTGTCAAAGTATCAATTATAAAAAATTAGGGATTGAGAAATCAGCTCTCCTACAGTTGCTTTCTCTAGGAATAGCTGCCAGAATAACAGAAAAAAAAAATTCAGTCAAATTGTTCTTAATCACTGTGATTTATCACTGCTAAAAACCAATCTATATAGGGGGAGATTTCACTCACCTCTCTGAGAAAGAACCACCCATGTTGACTATTTAATCATCAATCCTTCATCTCTTATCCCTAATATTCTATATAGACCTCATGGCAAATAAGCATTCTTTATGCTCACTCTGTGATTCTCTCTACTTACAAGTCAAGTCATATGGGCAGCACAATTCAAATTTAAAGTCCCTCTAATATTATGACTGAACCTCTGATGTCTAAAAAGCTCATGTGGCCTGATCCTAATGCATTGTTGAAAGAGTTATTTTTTCTTTAACAAATAATGACAATCTCACAAAAATTAATCTAGTGTGTAGAAATGTATGAGGCTAGCATAACCTGGATACAAAAAAAAATGACATTTCTGGTGGAAGTAATCATAATTCCAAATATTCCGATTTAGAATATAGATACAAAAGTCCTTTTAAAAAAAGAGGAAGTCAAATCCAGCAATGGTCAGGTTGGGTTTACTCCAGGGATTCGAGAATAGTTAAAATGAGTAAATTTCTTAGTGTAAATCACCATAGTAAGATAATAATAGAGGAGAAACACACAATTATCTGAGCAAATACAGACAAAAATTATTCAATAAATTCAACACCTACTTATGAATCAACATCTCATCAAATAGGAATAGATAAGAGCTACCCTAACCTGATTATAAGTATATGGGGGGGGTAACTATAGCAAATATAATTACCACTGAAAAATATTTTAGGAGAATTAACTTGGAATCAGAAAAAAATACAGCAATGTTCCATCACTAATGATAACATAATGTTTATTTGCCAGTTCACTAGCAAATGGAAAATGAAAAAGTATAGTTATTGAATAAATGAGATAAAATTACCAATATGCACTCATGAAAAAATTATCTACACTGTCTACAAATAAATTTTAAATTTAAAAATAATTTAGAAGATTTTACATATAATTTAAATATATAAAACTGAATTATATTTCTATAACTCTTGCCAAAATGTTAGACAATAAAATGTTTTAAATTACCAAGTACACAATAAACGTATACAAAAAATAAAGTACTGGGGATAAAATTTAATAAAATATAAAATGTATTATTTTATTAAATATACAAACAGTGAATTATCTTAAAAAGTATTCTATTTTAAATGTTCTAGCTATTTGTCTTTAATTACAGGTAAAATAATGTTTCCTCAGATAAGCCTTCCCAGAAACAACCACATTTATGTAGATTTAGGTAGTTTTCCTTTTTTTTTTTTGCTATTCCCTATCTCAGGTCAGCCAGGCTTTATTCCCTTAGCATTCATTTGAACCAGCAATTATTTTATTTGTTTTTCTTGTACTTTTGTGTTGGAATGTAAGCTCTGCCATTAGGGGCCACAAGTCTACCTCGTCACCTTTATTCACAGGGCTTACATTACGTGGCAATTTGACAAATATTTGTAGATCGAATGATTTTAGGAATGTGAAATGTTAGTAATAAATCTAGGCTCATTGCTCTACTGATTTTCTAAGGATTATCTATTTTACACTTTTAAATACTGTAAAAACTTAAAATGTGCCTGTACCTTATTTTATAGGCATATGTCACCATTCTTTTTTTTTTTTGAGCAAGACAACACAATTTAAATATGATAGTTATTCTTACTTAAAACTATCATCCTACTTTCCTTTTAAAATGGCTTTCTATTATTTCCTTTTCAGGAAAAAAAAAAAAAAAATCAACCATGCAACGTATTTATTCAAATGCTAAAAATTTTTCTCCATAATCAGAAAAGCCTGGAAATTATCATTTTGAAAAGTTCTTGAAAATAATATACCTAAATACAAAGATTTAGATTGTCACTCCATCAAAGACAATAGAGAATTCAAAAATTCATTCTAATCTGATAGCTACCTCTTCATATCAAGTATTAATTAAATTGCAAGGGAGAGATAAAAGAGCTCTTAACAATAAAATTATATTATTTTCTGATTCATGAGAGAGGTAAGATGCGTCTAAAGAAATTAGGCACTTGATTATTCAGGCTGCTTAAATGTACATGTGATTACTAAGCAGTATCTTTTATATATACTTTATAATACCCACTTTTTATAAAATGTGGAAACCTCTTTCCCTGAAACCCGCTGCAGATTTTGTTATCCAAGTGTAACTTGTTCAGTAACACATAATGCATTTTCTAAAAAAAACAAATTGAGTCACAAAACACCCCAAAATGTAGTTGACGCATTACTTAAGCCAGTACCTATGACACCATTAAACAATACTCACAGTCTAAAAATAAATTTTAAATTTAAAAATAATGATTTAATGATTTCTCGTGACATGGAGGCAACAGAAAGCCAATTATTTACAGGGTCACATTTTGGGAAAGGTAGAAATCTCCTCTGAATCTTCTGCACAAATTACGGAATGATAAAACCCTAAGACAAAATATACAAATGGATATTTTGCCCCGACTCTACAATACTTCCAAATCATTTAAAAACCTTTTCTAACAATGTAAAATCTCCCTGTGCTTCCAAACACTTAGGCCTTTACTTTTTCTTATTTGTTAAAGATCAGTTTTTGAAAATATATCAACATATCTGTTTATAGAATGGTTTATTTACTCCATATTTTAATCCCACTGTTGAAATGTACTGCTCAGAAAGAAAGACTCCTTTCAAAATATCACTGTTCATTGACAATACACTGGTTACTCAAGAGCTCTGATGGAAACAAACAGGAGATTTATTTTGCTGACATAACATTCACTCTGCCACTTACGGATCAGGGAGTCATCTCCACTTTCAAGTCTTATTCTTTAGGAAATATACTGTTTGCAAGACTATCACTTGCAAACATAGGGATTCCTCTTACGGATGTGGGCAAATTAAATTGAAAACCTTCTGGAAGTAATTCACCATTCAGGATGTTATTAAGAACATTTGTGATTCATGGAGGAGGTCAAAATATCCACATTAATGGGAATTTGGAATAAATTAATTCCAACTCTCATGGATAACTTCAAGTGATTCATGACTTCAGTCGAAGTTACTACAGCTATGGTGGAAATAACAAGAGAACTAGAATCAGAAGCAGAGATGGAAGAGGCAACTGGATTGCTGTGATCTCACAATACAACTAGAACACATGAGGACTTGCTTCTTGTGGATGATCAAAGAATGCGTTCTTGCGATGAAGTCTACCCCTGGTAAAGATGCTGTGAACATGGTTAAGATGATAACCAAAGATGTGGAGTCTGACATGAACATAGCTGATCGGGCAGTAGCAAAGTTTGGGAGAATTGGCTCCAATTTTGAAAGAAATTCTAATGAGGATAAAATGTTATCAAATAGTATTGCATGCTACACAGAAGTCTTTTGTGACAGAAAGAGCTGGTCCATGTGGCAAAATTCACTGTAGTCTTATTTTAAGAAATTGCCACAGATGCCCCAGCCTTTCGAAACCACCACCCTGATCACTCAGTGGCCATCAACGTGAAGGCAAGACCCTCCACCAGCAAAAATATCACAACTCCCTGAAAGCTCAGATAGGTAGCATTTTTAAACAATAAAGAACTTTTTAATTTAAGTATCCATTTTTTTTTAGACATAATGCTATTGCACACTTCATGGATTGCAGGATAGTGTGAACATAACTTTTATATGCACTTAGAAGCCAAAACAAACAAAAAAAATGTGGGATTCACTTCATTGCAGTGGTCTGGAACCAACCCACAAATAACTTTTGACGTATGCCCATGATAAATTAAAATGTACTTAATTTAGCGATCTCTGACTATACTAGTGGGAAAACTATTTATTCTAGATTTTGTGAAGATACAGTGTTTGCTTAATAGTTTAGTATTTAAAGTGTTCATATTTTAAATAACACATTTTAACATACCATTATTTATTCTCTAATATTTTACACTTTCACACTATTACTTACCAACAGTTTTACTAACACAAGTTCTAGACTAACCATTAATTCAAAAAACTTTCTTTACAGTACATATAATTTCTGCTTGTTCACAGATGAAGAACAATTAATATCTGATTAAGTTCATGAATTAAGTAAAAGTGAATCAAAGCCCCCTCCAGGCCTCAGATTGGCAGGGGGTTATTGCTGTAAGCATAATGAAATATTTATTGAGTGCCCAGGCAGGGCCAAGAGTGAAAAAGATATGTGAGATGGACCCTTAGGACACATCTCTTATTAACAAACAGTTCAAATTAAAGAGAAATTGAATCTAATTTGAGTTTCAGCATAGGACAGCTGTTTAAAATATTCTGTCTACAGCAGGCTAACTGTACCACCAATCCAAAGGACACCATAAGTAGCGGTTCTTAAAATCCTGAGAAGAAATGACTGGAATTTTAAACTACCCCTGTTACTTACCCATCTGTTACTTTCACTGTTGCAGTAAGACAGCAAAAAAAAAAAAAAAAAAAAAATGTGTCTAGAGAAAGACAGAGCTTCTAGTCTTTCTTTAGAGAATCATCTACAACAATGTCACACTGCTTCTTTTTTTCCAAAGCCTTTCATTGTCTTTTCCATTCTTCCACCCATCCACCCTCACCCACCACAAACATACACAGGCCTTATTCATTAAGACTGTGAGTTTATAAAGTCCTTTTTTTTTTTTTTTTCAAATTAGCAAACCTTAATATGTAGTTTCTTTCCTAAGCAAATTTCCTTGGCAAAATTTTGAAAGCAGAACATTTTTTCCCCATTGTCCTCAAATATCTCTTGTCTAAGTTTTCTGGGCAATGGTTACGTGAGTCGCTTGGTATTCAGGTTTGTGTTCACAACAGACATGCTGGTGTTGCTGGATTCCAAAGGGAATCAGGAACAACGTGTTTTGGCGGGGAGGAGATTCACAATATGTGGTTAAGAAAGAGGTGTTGTTCTTTGAGATGGTTTGTCATACTTTACCTCTAGCTGTTATTAATTTGTCTCTAACTTATCCTACACTAGATTTAAGATGGCTTCCAAAATTGTACGCTACAACATGTATAAAAATAGTAAGTAGGTAAAGACATTAGTGCAAAGAGAAAAGAAGAGGAAACAAAGAACAAAATAAAGCTGGGGTGAGTCTGATACACAAAAGACATTTGCTAGACAGAAGTGCATCAAAATTGGGGCTCTCCAGTGTTAAGAAACAATCATAAAGGGCGAATGAGAAGTGGACAGGATCAGTTATAAAGCACAGGTTATGCATGTGCTGCAAACGCACCAACCCCTCAGGAGAATGACAGCCCATTGCTGGAGCTGGTCCTTTCCAAGGCATCCTAAAAGAAAAGTACTGTATAAAGTAGTCAGTGCTGCTGATGCTCAGCATGGAAGGATCGATGGCTCTCCTTAAAATGACCTTCATTATACATCAATGGTATAGTAACAAGTACAGTTTAGTTAAATAATTCCAGGGGATGCCCAAACACTACTTGTTGATAGTCTACATAAGTGAGAGGCATCTTACAGTATCTCTTCCATTGCCCAGAGAGACTAGGAGGACAGGTGGGGTGGGTGGGGAGGGTGGGAGGGTCACTATCCAGCTCAAGCTAATTGCTGCCTTGTTTTTCTTTTCTCTTTCCCTTTCTAACAGTGTGAAGGTCCAACAAGAAGAATCGCAGCTACCGCTTTCCAAACTTTGATGTAAAAGAATGAAAGACCCAATATATACTTCAAACAAAGTTCCTCCAATGTTATTTATAAAAAATGTTTATACCCTAACCTGGCTTGGGAGTTGGGCTAAGGGATTGGATATGCTCATTCAACAACACTCTAGGGAAGATAGTACCCACACCTTTGACAGCTGAGTAAACTAAAGCAAGGAGCATAACCTGTCCCGAGCTACAAAGGCAGCAAGTGGTCCATCGGCTATACAATGCCGGGGTTTCATCATACACAACTCCGCGACTGGGATTAGGGCCTTATACAAATGCTTCTCAGAGACTGTTCTGCTTGAGAGTGCCAGAAGCACAAAAATAAATGTTTCAGGGAAAAAAGCCAATATGGTAAAATTCCAACTAGAAATCTCAGGCTCCACAGACTCGTACCCGTAGGGTAGATGTGGGTTTGTGTGTGTGTGCGCGCATGTGTGTGTTGTGTCTGGGTTAATTCTGATGGTCACAGTCTCACTCCACGTGACTGGTTTGATCATGACTTTTCACGTCTGGTCAAGGAGGCATGAGTGAAAGTCTGATTGCAGGATACAGTGAGGCAAAGCCTCTTTTTCTTCTGCTGTTGCTGTGGCATTCTTCACTGCTGTGTGAATGTGTGTAGGTGTACACGTGTGGAGAGACACACGCAACAGACAAAAAGATGCCAAGTAGGAAAATGATATTAGGAAATGCGGCATAGTGAAAGGAATATAGTTTTTTAAAAAGGTTAGGAGAGGTGAGCCAGCAAACATCTAAGAAAAGAAAGAACCTTCACCTATAACTGCAAAAGAAGCTTGCCATGTCAGAACTTTTTTTTTTTTTTTTTTTTGAGACAGGGTCACCCTGTGTTGTCCTAGGTAGAGTGAGGTGGCTTCATGGCTAACAGCAACCTCAAACTCTTGGGTTCAAGCGATTCTCTTGCCTCAGCCTGCCACAGCGCCTGGTGATTTCTTTCTTTTTTTTCTAATTTTAGTAGAAGAGGGATCTCATTTTCTGGCGAGTCTCTTGAACTCAAGAGTCTCATGGTCTTTTGAGATCCATGCACCTCAGTCTCCCAGAGTGCTGGCATTACAGGCATGAGCCACTGCGCCTGGCCAAAACTATGTCTTTAAAGTTTCCAAGAATCAGACCCTGAGTGGCACATGGATGCTCCGTAGCTGCAGAGTGAGCTGCCAGGCTCCCACCTTTGCTCCCCGGAGTCGGTGATCAGGGTTCCTGGGCCCAGCTCAGGCCTCCACCCCTGCCCCACGGCTGGAGGACTCCGCCCTGTTTGTGGCCTGTGCGCCCCACCAGCCAGTCCGAGCCTCCACTGCTTTGATCAGATTCTGATTGTCAGAAAGCAAAGTATCTATTTGATGAATTTGAGGAAATCAGGAACTGTGGGCAAGGCAAGTTCTTTAGACAAGCCCCATACATTTGAGGACTATAATGTCTCCCCAAATTTAAACTTGGTGGAGATCTATGAACCTATGTGATCAAAAGACTCCAAACAAGCAAATCTGGTTATCTTCTCCATCCAGCAGGCCTAAGCATTACAACTGGAATGGGCTGGCAAAAAGTGTTTGTACTCTCACGATACTGCGCCCTCCACGAGCTGTGGGCCATGGAGCTGGCTGAAGCCTTAAAAAACCAAACTGGAATTATCTCCCTTGGCCTACTCTTGAAAAGGCACTTGAGACCCAGCCCAGTTTTTAAGACATTAAAGCTCCCCGGCCAAAACCTCAGCCTCCTTCTGCAGTTAAGTGTCTATGCTACCCGGTCCTGCTTTTGAGAACAGTTGCACTACATGTGACAGCCCTGTGACAAGAATGCATTGTCTTCCACCCTGCCCCCAAGTCCTGGTGTTTAATTTCTACAGAGGCTTTTTTTTTAAATTTCTGTCTGATTTCCTCCCTCACATGCAAAACCGTATCCCTTATTTCTTCTTATAATGTCTTCTATCAACACCTTAATATGATAACCTCACAAAAAGAAAACTAAGAAGAAGAAAAAATTCCAGGAGGAGAAAATAAATAGTTTCCCACAATTAAAAAGGAAGCAGTATTTCTCTGCATAGCCTTTAGTACCTTATCAAGATCATTAGAAAATTAATAACCACAATTTGAGGATGAGACTAAAACACGAGTTCAAAAATAGCACATCCTACAGAATAAGGAGCAGTCTGAATAAACTCCTCGGTATCTGTTTGTGTCTCTGAATACGGCTGTGCACAAACCCTGACTATAGGATCTTATGAAAATGAATTTTTTTTTTTTTTTTTTTTTTTTTTTTTGCTGACATAAAAATACTGCTAAACAGCCATGGCATTATATCTAGATCCAACTTTACGATTCTATGCACATATTGCTAAATGTCAAATGTATTCATATTCATTTATATCTGAATGCTGCTTTGAGTGGAAAACTATAAATCATCCATTCAAAAATAAAAATAAAATGAATATGCAGCATTATTTAGCACCACAGATGAACCTTATTTATTTTACAGTTAAGCAATGAAGTGAATAAGCATTTTCAAACAGTAGCTCTGACTCCGAAAACTTGTAACAAAACTGCAAAACCCACAAGTTCCTCTAAATATCTGAGTTGTACCCATAACCTCAGTTATCATTGCGCCGCTTTCCCCACAGTCATTCTCTTAATTTTCATACAACAATATCAACTGCCTTGCATATCTTCTCTATTGGCACACACAATTCAACTAAGTATCTCTTGAAATATTTTATTATCTATACTTAATTATTCTATATAAATTGTTTTTATAAATGCCTCATAAATGGAGACGTGGTTAAAAAAAGTTGAATATCCCTAACTAGATCTCTTTAGTTTATCTACTGAAACAACAGCCCATCACCGGACACAGCTTCACTTCAGTCATTCCCTCTCTGATTCTTCCTTTATTATTAACCTATTAAAGTTGGAGTATCCCAATCCTTAGTCTTCTTTCATTGTAATGAAATAACCTCAGCGATTCTCCTGGCTTTAATGCCCTCCATTTGTTCACAACCCCCAAACACATATCTCCTGCTAGACTCCTTCTCTGACCTTTAGCTTTTTATATGTAACTCCCTACTTGCCATCTCCCCTTAGGGATCTAATAGGCACAGTAACTTCACACGGCCAATCTGACATCCTCATCTTCCTCATTCATAAACATGTTCTTTCCAAACTCTTCCCTATCTCAATTAATGCCAATATTACCTTCCAGTTTTTTCATTCCCGAATCCTCAGAATCATCCTCGACTCCCTTCATCCTCTCGCAATCCACAGCCCACCAAATAACAAACCGCTCTCAGACTCTCACTGCTTCCCACCACTTCTACCCTAGTTCCAGGCATCATGTCCCCATGGGATTATAAAAGCTCATTTCCAGCTCCAGCCGTCACGTCCCAGTGGGATTATAAAAGCTCGCTTCCAGCTCCGGCTTTCGCCCGTCCCGTGCATGGACAACATGTACACCAGCTTGTGTTTTTTCCCAGTCACAGAAACATCTCACACGTGAGGTGTGACCATGTGACTCCTCTGCTTAACGCTTCTCTTCGTATCTTGCTGAGATGCAAACCTTACTGGTCCTCTGGGATCTAACCCCTGGGTACTTCTCTGAGGTCCTTTCTGGTAACTTCTACATGTAACCTCAGTCTCCTTGATTTCCTGGGATGTGCACGCAGAATACTACTTCCCACTTGCTGTCTCTTTTGCCTGACTCTGCTCCCAGTCGATGAGACCTTCCCTGACTCCTCACCCAAAATTACACCTCTCAACACTTTCTTTTCTCCACACTTATCGCCACATGACAATATACTCCACATTTTTTGTTATTTACCACTTACTGTCTTTTGGGTTTTTTCATCTACCTACTAGACCATAAGCCTCAGGAGGACCTGGCTCACTGACCACTGTTTTCCTGTTCTTCCAATAGTGACTTTCATACAGTAGGTGAGAATATTCATTGAAAGGTTTCGGTTGACTACGTCTACCTTAAATGTCATCTTATCATGACATAAAGTTGCACATCAAATTTCCTCTTCTTTTCGTATTCTACAGCTCAGTTTAGAGAGCCACTATCTGCCCTCCATAGAAGTTAGTAATGTTAGAGTTAACAGCTTGAAATACTGGATACGCCTTGCTCTTTAAGGGTATGAATTCTATTTTCAACCTCTCTGTCTAATTGACTCCCCTTTGTAATCCCACTGCCACCTCCGCAGTTCAGGTTCTCCCTGGATCTGTACCGACCAAGAGCACAGTCCACATTCCCCAACCTGGCAATTTAAGGCCCCCTTTCCATGTGACTGCAGCCCACCTTTAAGTGATATTAAGTGATATTCCTCCATCCTCCTGCCCCCTACTCTCCATATGGCAATACGGTTTCCTCAACTCAGCATGCTGTTTGAGCTTTTCACAATATCCACTCTACCTGAAATGCTCTCCCCGCTCTTCAATAAAGGGTGATTAACAACAGCTGAGCGCTTACTATGATCCAAGCAATTTACCTGCATTATATAACCTAATTCTTACACAAGCCTATGAGAAAGGCACTCATAATTTTTTCAAACTATAGATCATCAAATGAGGCTAAAAGAAGTTAGGAAACTCATCCTGGGTCACAGAGGTTAATAAGCCAATGAACTAGGATCTGATCCTGGGTCTATCGAATTCTAAAGTCTCAGTGGCAAAACTCTAAATGAATAGCTGAACCGAACTTCAAATCAATATTCTGGAATGTCTTCAGTGAGTTCAGGTCATTTTAAAACAATTCATTTTATTGTGTGAGATAAAAACCACAAATTACAAACTCTGAGAAGGAGCCACTTTGTAATATGCCCACATAATAAAATCAAGGAACTTATAACCAAACATTAGTTTATAGAAAAATGCATAACTTTTGTGGGCATATCTGTCTGATGAGACAAGGTAGCCATTATGCCATTATTACTGCTAATTTCCAGCATCCACGGATGTACAGGGTTTTACACACATGCTAAAAAGACCAGAGTTTTTTAGCTGTGTGCCACAAAGTCCATATAAAGGCTTCCTCGTGGATTCAGCACATCCCCTGGAGTGTTACACCACTGCTATCTCACTACCCAATAATTACAACCTCCCTAATCTTTGCCCTCCTTCACAGAGCTTCATTTCACTGACCTTTTCATTGCGAGCCTCTTTGTTGCATTTGCACCCAACCAAAGGGGACTTCATGGAACCTCTGAAGAGTAGATCAGTAGATTTCCATAGAAATGGCCCTAGGGTTGTCTCCAAAGTGGCCCTGTCAGAGTTGCCATAGTAAACAACCAGGCAAGTTGCTATATTCAGCGAGGGTCGTCATGGTGACTGCAAAGGAGGGCTCCTTGGAAGGACCTCACCAGGGCACGTTTCCATGGTGACCCTACCCTGCACATTTTTAAGCAACATCCTTCCGTTTGCTCTGTGACCAATCATGGTAGGTTCATTTTTAGAGAGACTCGGGAAGGTCTCTCCCACAGATTCTATCATACCATGTAGAAATTTGAAAGCAAGAAGCTCTGAAACAAATAACTATTTGAAAACGTAAACTGTCATTTTCAAATCCTTACATCTGTCTCTGTGAATTTCAGGAAGAATCCATTGTGGTGGGTAACAAAAAGTAACAGCAATGCCTCTGTTAAATGAGACTGTTTCAAATCTGAATGATGAAATAATAATGCAGACAATAAAGTTTCCAATGTCTCCAATTTTACAATGTAACAGCTACATCAGGTATTAAATACTTTCTAGTAGGCACAACACACCAAAGTGAAATCACAAATCCAACTGATTAGTATGTTGTAATGACATATCAAAAAATTGTACAGAGCATAAGAGAAATATTTGCAAGAAATGTGTTTGGCTTTGGCATGTAGCTGGAAATCCTAGCCATATCTGAACCCAGGCTTTTTTTTTTTTTTTTCTTATACTTTTGAGGTTGGAATAATCTCAACTAATCTTCCTGTCATCAAACATGAACACAGGCCATTCTGAACATATGCTTGGTTTGTAAGCTATGTTATTACTCTCCTGAAACTTCAAAATATGCTATTTTTTTCCTAGGCTGTAGTCAAGAGCAAAATGTATCTAACTAGTAATTTCCATATCTTTTAAAATTATTTACCAGATGAAAAACAAATTCTAAGTTCAAAATATGTAATTACAGTTTCTGAACTGGCGCCCAGCTGTCATTGCTCCCTTCAATTGACTCTTTAAATACATATGTACGTTTCCCATTGAATGGAAAAGGCAGATTTTCTTCTCTTCCCCTCTTCTTGAGGTAAAGATGACTTTTCCTCAAGCACTAGTTCTCCTAGTTTTACATTTTCAGCCTCTCTCTCTAACAGATTCTTTTCTCCCACTCTGTCCACAGTGGCCCACTACTCCCCACTCACATTCCACTTAGGAGAACAGGATTTCAGTTAACACAGCCAAGATAGAAGGATGATTCACAGTCACTTTTTACTGAAGTTCTAGTGTTTTACACAGTTTTGTTTTTAAAGACTTCTTGCTTCAACCTTTCAATGTAGTCACTGTAATTTTCATTCATTCGTTCACTAAATATGTATTGAGGGACGCCGATGTGGCGGTAGTGTTCAAGCGGCTGAAATATGCAGTCAGCCAATATTACGGTGTTTCAATTATGAAGAGGGAGAGAGAAAAAAACATGTAAAATGAAATATGTTATAAAGTGATTGAAGCTAGTGAGAAAATTAAGCCAGGAAGGAAGGATACAGTGTCCTCAGCCAGGTCAGGGTTGGAGAGGCTATACTACTGCAGATTTATTGGGAGCTTCGATGATTCCCCCACTTACCTAAAGTCAAAAGAAAATTAAGAAAATATCTTTCATAGAGTATCAACAAAAAGTAGTCAGGCCAATAGTTTTTCCCACTTCTTTTTCTGCTCTCTGCAAAGAAGCACAGTCCTGCATTTCAAGAGCTATATAAACTTGGGCACATTACTTGACTTTCCAAGTGTCTTCATGAATTTTTAAAACATGAATAACAAGTCTAATCTGAGAATATTACTCTGAAAATAAGCAAATAGTAAAATATAAATATAAAAACACTATAGGTAAAATCATACACCTAGAATTTGCTTTAGGATACTTCTGAAAAAAAATTAAAAAATGAAAAGGGATAGATTGAAAATCTGGGCAAAATATGGAGAATTTGAAGCCAATTTATGGATATATGAGGTTCATTACATTATGAGATCTCATTTTGCATTTGATAATTTCCATAATAAAGTATCCTAAGGAAAGGATTAAACTTGAAAACAACAATACTTCCTTTGTAAAGATTTTTTACAATAACCAGAAAAAAGTGTATAAACCATTAATTTATTTTGTATAAACATCTTATAAAACTGGCAAAAAGTAGATGCATTAAAGTATGTCTTACCTGGAACAATGCTACAGTTTTCATACCTTCTATAATATATTATGTTCTTCTTAAAAAAATTAGCTTCCTATTTTCCTTACAGTATGAGATAATATAAGCCAGGAAGGCAGAAAAGCATCATTGTTGAGTTTACAGACTCACGTGGTATTTAATGTGTAACAGATTTGTAGAAGAAATTTGATTATCATTTGTTGAATGCTTAGAAACGATCATGCAATAAAGCTTGTTTTACAAATAAACATTTTAGACAATAAATCCTATATGATTATATCAGGAAACTTTCAAACTTACTAGATCAGTATCTGCCTTTTTATAGGTCAAAGCTTCAACTTTGGACTCCAGCTCTGCTTGTATTTGGTCTCTTCTTTTCATAACACCCTTCATATTAAAACATAAGGATAAAATAGGAAGCACTTAGTTTTAATAATCTTTTCTATAACAAAAATATACATTTCGGAATATAAATAACATCTCTTCCTTCAAGCCATTAGTCATTTGGGGATATAATACATTAAAAATTTGGTTGTTTTTTCTTTTAATTTTTAAAAGCTATCTTGAAAGCCAGTTTTTAAGAGAATTTTTCTCATAAATATTCTATTAGTTTTCCCAATGCACATTTTATGAGTTCAAACATCATATGTATGTAAAACATTTGATAGAGCACTCTGGGCTTGTACCATTCTTCAAAAGGACCAAAAAAGTAAAATAAATAACGGAACAAAAAAAACATTAGTGGAAACACTGGAATTATATACTGTAGCACACACTGGTTGCCGCTGGAAGGTCCCACAAGCCATTCACCTGGAAATACCCATAATCAGCGTCAGCCCTCTTCCCTGTCTCCACAGGGACAGTTATCAAATAGGCAACTACAATGGGGTATCAGGAAACTAAAATGTGCATTCCTAGGTTAAGCATTTTATTTCAGCTCAAAATGTATATCTATTTACCATTTAGCCAAACTTTTAAAAAATATGTTTCCCTTTTTTATTTTTTAATACTTGTACTATAAGACAAATAGCCAAGCTTTCAATGAGAAATTTATGGCTATTTCTTTGACTGATCGAGTTCCAACTTTTTTTTTTTTTTTTTTAATAACCATGATTTCAGGTTTCAGTATCTTAAACTTAAAACACTCTTTTTTTTTATTAATATTAAATCATAGCTGTATAGATCAATGCGATCATGGGACACCATACACTGGCTTTATAAACAGTTTGACACATTTTCATTACACTGGTTAACGTAGCTTTCCTGGCATTTTCAGTTATTGTGTTAAGAGATTTATGCTCTACATTTACTAAGTTTCACATGTACCCTTATAAGATGCACCACAGGTGTAATCCCACCAAGCACCCTCCCTCCACCCATCCTCCCCCATCCCTCCTCTTCCTCTCCCCCTTCCCCATTTTCTTAGGTTTTAACTGGAGCCATAACCCAGTTTCATATTTGGGCTGAGTACATTGAATACTTTTTCTTCCATTCTTGAGATACTTTACTAAGAAAAATATGTTCCAGCTCCATCCATGTAAACATGAAAGAGGTAAAGTCCCCATCTTTCTTTAAGGTTGCATAATATTCCATGGTGTACATATATCACAATTTCTTAATCTATTCGTGGATCGATGGGCACTTGGGCTTTTTCCGTGACTTAGCAATTATGAATTGGGCTGTAATAAACATTCTGGTACAAATATCTTTGTTATAATTTGATGTCTTTGTTAATGTCTTCTGCTCTTTCTTTTCTGAAGGTTTCATGTTTTTCACTACAGAGATTTTTCATCTCCTTTGTTAAGTATATGATAAGGTATTTGATTTTCTTTGAAGCTACTGTGAAGGGTATTGTGTCTTTGATTTTATTCTCACATTGATCCTTGTTGGTGTATCTGAAGGGTATTGGTTTGTGAACATTGACTTTATATCTGATATGCTACTATATTTTTTGATCACTTCCAGGGGTCTTGTGTTTGAGTCTTTGTGTTTTCTAAGTATAAGATCATATCAGCAAAGAGCAAAAACATTGACTTCCTTTGGCTCCATTTGGATACCTTTGATATTGTTCTTTTGCCTGATTCCATTGGCAAAAACTTCCAGCACTATGTTGAATAGTAGTGGTGATAGTGGGCAGCCTTGTCTTATTTCAGTTGTAAGCAGAAATGTTTTCTCCATTTAATATAATATTGGCTGTGGGTTTGTTATAGGTGGCTTCTATTCATTTAAGAAGTGTCCCATTCAATTAGTCCACAAGAAAAAAAACAACAATCTCATAAATCAATGGGGAAGAGAGATGAATAGAATCTTCTCTAAAGATGACAGATGAATGGCTAGCACACATATGAAAAAATGCTCATCACCCCTAATTATTAGAGACATGCAAATTAAAACTACTCTGAGATATCACCTAACTCCAGCAAAAATGGTCTATATCACAAAATCTCAAAACTGCAGATGCTGCCATAGCTGTGGAGCGAAAGGAACACTTTTACACTGCTGGTGGGACTGCAAACTAATACAACTTTTTTGAAAGAAAGTATGGAGAAACCTCAAAGAACTCAATCTAGACCTCCCATTTGATCTTGCAATTCCATTACTGGGCATCTATCCAGACCGGGGGGGGGGGGACTTTTATTACAAAGACACTTGTACTGGGCTGTTTGTCACAGCTCAATTTACAATTGCCAAAATGTGGAAACAACCTAAATGTCCTTCAACCCAGGAATGGATCAATAAGTTCTGGTATATGTATACCATGAAATATTATTCAGCCATAAAAAAATGGATATTTTGCAGCATTTGTACTAACCTGGATGGAGTTGGAGCACATTATTTATTCCTTTCTCTCCACATCTGCGCCCCTTTATAATAATATATTTTCTTTGATTTTAATATCAGGTGTACCCAGATTAAGTCAAATGATTTTGAAGTATTTCTTCTTTTTCTATTGTATATAAGATTTGGCATAATCTGGTTTTCAAAATTATCTTTTACTTCTATTTCTAATTTTAGTTGTGTATTTTTTGATACTTAAAAAAAATAATAAGTTAACTGATGACTCCATACTGAATCTCAGAGTCAAAGTATTCTATAATAGACATACTCTTATTTTACAATTTGAATGTTACTTTCTTTGCATTATTATTATTATTGCTTAATATTTTGCTGTAGCAATTGTCTGATTCCTTTTTTGAATGGATTTATGTTCGTTCTTTATGAGGTTTTTGTTTCTAGTCCTTATCTTAAACATTGTTATTGTTATTCAATTTTAAGCCTTTTTGATTTTGTGAAGGCAAAAAATGGAAGCCTAATAAACACATGTATATGTAAAAATAAAAAAAGAGAAAAAAGTCCCATTTTTTCTTATTTTCTTAAGTGCCCTTATAAAAATAAAATTGTGCTGTATTTTTCAAATGCTTTTTCTGCATCTATTGAGAGTATAGCATGGCTTTTGTTTTTGCTTCTGTTTATGTGGTGACTAACATTTATTGATTTGTATATATTGAATCAGCCTTTATCCTTGTGATAAACCAATCTGGCCATAATGTTTTATATTGTTTATTTGTAGCTGATTTTTGTTTAGTATCTTGAATCAATATTCATTAATGATATTGGTCTGTAACTTTATTTTTTTGTTAGTTTTTTTTTTGGTTTTGGTATGGGGGTGATATTTGGTCTGATCTATATTTTCCTGGTAGTTATTGATGTTGTGCATTATTTTATGTCCTTATTGATAATCTTTCTGCATTCTTTGGAGAAATGTCTACTTAGAACTTTTGCTTACTTATTTTAACTAGGAAATGTTATTTTTCAATTTTTCAATATACATCAAGGTTTCTACTAACTGTCCATTTTGACCTGAAAAAATAAGTTGTTTTGTTCTACTATTGAATACATTATAGAATAGATCATTGTGATGGTTAGTTATGTTTGTGTACTCTACTGGGCTATGGACTGCCAAGATTTTTGTAAAACATCATTTACAGATATGTCTACAAGGATATTTCCTGGAGGGATTCACATTTGAATCAGTATACTGAGTAAACACGTTCGCCTTCAGTAATGTGGGGTTACATTACCCAATACATGAGAGCCTGAATAGAACAAAGAAAAGGCACATTTGATTTCTGTTCTTGAGCTGGGACATCCATATTCTTCTGTCTTTATACATCAAAGCTCTTGGTTCTTGGGATTTCACACTGAGATATTAGATTTACATCACTAGTTTTTCTGGTTCTCCAGGTTGCAGTTGTCATATTGTGGAACTTCTCTGTCTTGATAATTATGTGAGCCACTTCTAAAATAAATGTCTCTTTATATATATATATATATATATATATATGTTTCTCTAGAGAACCACGGAATATAGTCATTCTAAGATAATCATATAGTTGAAAATGAATAACCAACTGCAATTATAGTAAATGGAATAGCAATTAGATGTACTTTCTTTTTTCAAATTTCAGAAAAGAATAATCTATTTCTATCTTCTTATGATTTTATGCCTTTATTAACTTAATACTGATTTTCTTTCATTTGTTTAAAAAACTAAAAGCAATTATTTTAATTTTAGGCCACTTTATTGAGTTATGATTTACAAACAAAAATTATACATATTTAATGTATACAACTTGATGTGTTTGAAGATAAGTGTAACCAGATGCAAACATCACACATTCTATGCCATAAACTTAATCATAAATTTCAAAAGTTCCCTCTTATCTTCCTTATTTATTATTGATATTATTACTACTTTGTTATAAGAACACATAACTTATACACTCATAGCAATTTTTAAGTATAAAATGCAATATTGTTAAATATAAGCACAGTAATGAATAATATTAATAGATCTCTAGAGCTTTTTCACCTTTGTACAAGAGAAACTTTTTTCCCTTTACCTAATACTTTCACACTTCAATTTCTTCCCCTAGATTCTGGCAAATAGCATTCCACTTCTTGTTTCTACAAGTTTGATTACACCATATTTGTCACGTAAGTTTGATTATGTAGTATTTGTTCCACTGTGGCTGGTACATTTTATTTAGTGTAATATCCTCCAGGTTCCTCAATTTTGTTACACATGTTACTGTTTTCTCATTTTTAAAGGCTGAATAGTATTCTGTTGTATGTATATACAGTTTCATATTTTCTGCATGTATTTATTCATTGATGGACATTTAGGTTGCTTCTATGTCTTGGCTTTTATGAATAATGCTGCAATGAACATGGAATGAAAAATATTTATTTTTGAAATCCTAATTTTAATCCTTTTGGACACAAAAGTGAATTGGTGGATTATATTGTGTTATATAATTCTACTTTTAAGCTCTTTAAGGAATCTCCATACTATTTTTATAGTAGCTGCACCAATTTACATTTCCAACAACACTGTACAAGTTTTAGCTTTTCTCTACACACTTGCCAACAAGGGGGGAAATATCCATCCCAACAGGTGTGAAATAATATCTTATTTTTTTCCTGATAATTGGTAATGTTGAGAACATTATTATATATATTTGGTAATTTGTATGTCTTCCTTGTAAAAGTATGTTTTCAGTTCTTTTGCCCATTTTTAAAATCAAACTTCTTCTCTTCCTTTTTTTCTTTCTTTTTTCACCTTTCCTCCTTCTCTTATCCCTCTTCCTCCTCTTCCTCCTCTTCCTTCTCCTCCTCCTTCTTCTTCTCTATTGAGTTTTAGGAGTTACTTATCTATTTTAGATATTAACTCCCATTAAATAAATGGTTCACAGATATTTTCTACTATACTATGATTTCCATTTCAGTTTTGTTTTTGTTGTTTTCTTTGTTATTTAGAACCTTTTAAGTGAAATATTTCCCCTGCCTCTGTGAAGATATCTAGTAATGCAATTGTGGGATCAAATAGAAGGTTTATTTTTTAGTTCTTTGATGATTATTCATACTCTTTCAATAACAACTGTATTAGTTTACAGTATCACCATTAGAATGCTCATTGCAGCTCAATTCACAATTACCAAGACACAGAATCAACCCAAATCTCCACTACTCATGAATGAATTAATGAACTGTAGCATATGCATACCATGAAATAATATTCAGGCATAAAAATGTGAAGATTTTACATCTTGTATATGTACCTGGATGGAGTTGAAGAACATCAACCTTAGTAAAATATCACAGGAATGAAAAAGCAAGTATCCATTATATACAATACTAATTATAAAACCAATAGACAAATAAGTATACCCCACGTGAGAGAAAAAGCAATTGAATTCAAGTGGAGAGGAGAAGGGAAAGAGGAGAGGGAAGGCATTGGTAAGCTCTCACCCAGTGAACACAATGTAAGGGGTATACAGTACACCCCTTTGTGAAGGGCTGAGCTAAACTTGAACTTTACCTTAAAAAAGACAATGTAACCTAATCATTGGTACCCTCATATTAATCTGAAATGAGAGAAAGAAAGAAAGAAAGAAAGAAAAGAAAGAAGAAAGATTTTTTAGATTAATGTAATCTTATTTATTTATTCTTGCTTTTGTTGCCTGTACTTTTAGTGTTGTAGCCAAGAAATTGCTAAGATCAATGCTTTGAAGTTTCCCCCTGTTTTCATCTGAGAATTTTATGGTTTCAGATATTATGTTCGAGCCTTTAATTCACTTTTAGTTGAATTTTCTGCTTGGTGTAGTATAAGTGTAAAATCCTCCTTTTTTTTTTTTTTTTTTTTTTTTTTTCCGTGTACTCAGTTTTTTTCAACACTATTATTGAAGAGACATTCTTTCCAATCATTATATAATCTCATCACATTTTTGAAAGATCAATTATCTGTATCTGTGAGAAATTATGATGGCCTTTTCTTATTTTTCATTTGGTTATTTGCTTCTATATTATTGAATTTTAAGAGTCATTTATATGTTCTACATCAAATCTGTCATCAATTATGCTTTGCAAATATTTGCTCTCATTCTGTGAATTGTTTTTCACTTTGTTGATACTATCCTTTGATGAACAAAAATTTTTAAACTTAATAAACTCCAACTTATACACAACATATTTTGTTACTTGGGTTTAATATTATATTATTAATATAATATATAAAAATTCATTGACAAATCCAAAATAATAAATGTTTCCCTATGCTTTCTTCTAAGAGTTTTATAATATAAGCTCTTTAATTTAGGTATTTGACTCTTTTTTTTTTTTATTGTTGGGGATTCATTGAGGGTACAACAAGCCAGGTTACACTGATTGCAATTGTTAGGTAAAGTCCCTCTTGCAATCATGTCTTGCCCCCAGAAAGTGTGGTACACACAAAGGCCCCACCTCCCTCCCTCAGTTTCACTTTCTGCTTTTCCTCCCCCCCCATAACCTTAATTGTCATTAATTGTCCTCATATCAAAATTCAGTATAGGATTCATGCTTCTCCATTCTTGTGATGCTTTACTAAGAATAATGTCTTCCCCTTCCATCCAGGTTAATACAAAGGATGTAAAGTCTCCATTTTTTTAAATAGCTGAATAGTATTTCATGGTATACATATACCATAGCATGTTAATCCATTCCTGGGTTGATGGGCATTTAGGCTGTTTTCACATTTTTGCGATTGTAAATTGAACTGCAATAAACAGTCTAGTACAAGTGTCCTTATGATAAAATGATTTTTTTCCTTATGGGTAGATGCCCAGTAATCGGATTGCATGATGAAATGGGAGGAGGTCTAGCTTGAATGCTTTGAGGTTTCTCCATACTTCCTTCCAAAAAGGTTGTGCTAGTTTGCAGTCCCACCGTCAGTGTAAAAAGTTCCCTTCTCTCCACACCCACACCAGCATCTGCAGTTTTGAGATTTTGTGATGTGGGCCATTCTCGCTGGGGTTAGATGGTATCTAAGGGTGGTTTTGATTGGCATTTCTCTAATAGATAGGGATGATGAACATTTTATCATATGTTTGTTAGCTATTCGTCTGTCTTCTTAAGAGAAGGTTCTATTCATGTCTCTTGCCCATTGACATATGGGGTTGTTGGCTTTTTTCATTAATTTCATTAATTTCAGTTTTTTATA